>ML387767.1:55210-68137 GCA_005239525.1 Nicotiana knightiana | reverse complement strand
GCGGCGGAATAAGTCCGATTGGTGGGTTGTAATTAAAACTAAGCATGTAGGTAGGGTGGAAGTTGAGAATGTGTTAGATGTTGCTTATCAAAACGATATCTCCAGTGTTCACCAAATAGTGGACGAACTTTTAGAAAATGATTTGGAACATCCTGCACACATATTGGAAGAAGTTGATATAGATGAAGTAACAATTATAGAAAATGAGGAAGTAGAATCAACTGATGAAGCTCAAACTAGTGAGGAAGAAGAATTCTCGGACGAGGAACAATACGTCGATGAGCTTTAAAAAGTTGGTTTCTTTAATAACTCTCATTTTATAGCTAGTTTCTTATATGTTTCAATCTAAATATGTATTATATTATGCAGATGACAGGCAAGGGTCGAGGTAACGATGACCCAACTGGTTCTCGGTGTCGACAAAAGGCTAGTAAGGGAAAGAGGAGGGTTCAAGATAATCCTCCATCTTTTCCACCCTCTTCAGAGATGCCGATGCCTGCGCCTATGTCTTATCCTCCACCCGATGGCTATTATGAGGTGCCACAGCATCACCAGCCCTACGTCTTTGTGCAGACCCTGGGTCTTTCACCACAGGGCCATAGGACTGTACGTCCGTCATACAGTCCAGCTGCCTCACGACCACATGGATCACATTGATCCGTGTCACAACCACGGGGGTCACAACCATTAGTGTCACAACCACTTGCGGTCTATCCAGCTATGTCGCAGTCACAGGGATCAGATCCATCTTTATTAGGGAATCCATCTATTTCAGGCCTTCGCCTGCGAGATAGTAGCTCTGACCCCCCTACACCTTCCACACATGCGTCTAATGTAAAAGTTTCGGACGATGATGCTGATGATGACGAGAAGGTGCATCATGATCAGTATGGCAGGATGATCATAGTCCCTGAAGGTGATGGGTAAGAGTAATTTGTTATTTTTACGTTTATTATTTTGTACAGTTTGTACTAAGATATTAATGTGTTCTCCATTTTTGTTAAATTGCAGGTTCATCCCGAGTAATATTAGTACGAGGATAATCACCAAAGCCACTAGAAAGCTTTATGATGCCCCCTATACGAGTTGGAGTGAATTCCCATTCACGCTGAAGGAGCAAATTTTCAATGAATTTAAGGTATAAATGTTCTTTTAAGCAGTATAATTATTTATATTTATGATATTTCCATATAATATTTAACTTTTGAAATACAGAGCAAGTGTGTATGGGAACACCGCTATAGCGCGGAAGTGGCTGCAAATTTTAATCTCAAAGCTCGGAAGCGGTTGTCGCATAGTTTCTCCAAAGCTGGACAGTTCAACAAGAAAGCTAGATGGTTGCTTCAACATTTATGGGAGCATTTGCAAAGGCAATGGCTTACCGCAACCTTCTTACAAAAGAGCGAAAAAGGAAAGAAATCTCGCGCATCCGAGAAGGGACGGTCCTTGCACACTGGAGGTGCGATCAGCCAAGGGACAATAAAAAGAAGATTGGTACTATTTTGTTTATTAACTAAAATTTATGAGTTTCAGGAAAAGAAGTTGGGGCATCCAATGAAGCAAGATTAGTTATTCAAGGAGACTCATATTGTCAAGAAGAAGAAAGAGACGGATCAAGAAAGGTGGGTCAAGGGCCGAGCCTCGACGGTACATGTAATTTTTCACTTTTCATTAAGTATTTTGATTTACACTTATATAAATTTTGAAATACTAATTCAATGTAATTTTTCTTATAGGATCGCTTCACAGCTGAGGTGGAGGAATTCATACGCAGTCAGCCACCTAATGAGTCGGGCGAGGCAATCCAACTTTCGGATGAGGATGCTGAAAGAATATGGATGGAGGCTGCTGGCGGTGCAAAATGGGGGAAGGTATACGGGCTTCCTACTAAGAAGTTCCATCGCTATCACTGTGGAATGCAAGGAATAGGGACTTCCTCGCAAGGCGAGCAACTTCATGGGGAGAGCCTCTCCGCTATGCGGAAGAGTGTGACAAAGCTCACATCCGAGCTAGAAGCTGCCAAGAAAAGAGAAAAGCTTAGAGATGCTCAGTACGTTGGCATTCAAGCTTAGTACCATGGCATGCAAGCTCAGCTCAAATCTCTCCTAGCTTCTGGAGCTTTTCCGATTCCCAGGTCTCGCGAGTCATCACCAGAGGCTCAACTTGAACGTGAGCGTTCCTCCCGTTCTCCCCATGATCGTTATTCTCGTCCTCCTCAAAATGACCCTTCTCATTACCGTCTTGATAATTAAGCTTCATCAGACGATGATGCTAATGATGTTGAATGAAACAATCCTTGATTACTTTTATATACTTTGAACAAGACAATATGACTTTGATCCATTTTCGAATGGGCTTGTAATAAGTATTAACTTAGTTTTGTTAGTTTAATGTGTTATTTCTATTGAACTTTATGCTTTGTTGGTTTTAATATTGGTTTTATTGTTGTTGTTGTGTTATTGTTGTTGTTATCGTGTTGTTGTAGTTCGTATTGTTGTTGTGTTGTTGTAGTTCGTATAGTTGTTGTTGTTGTTATTGTAATAGGATTTGGTATGCTGGCAGGTGGTGTAGCTGCCAAAATAATACCCAAAAAAATGACCAACTTTGGTCGTTATTCTGTAAAAAAAATATTTCTGGGCAATAGCTGCCAAAGTTGGTCGCTAACTAACCCAGATTTTGGTCGCTATTCTATAAAAAAAATTTCTGGGCAATAGCGACCAAAGTTAGTCGCTAACTAACCTAGATTTCCAGAATAGCGACCAACTTTGGTCGCTATTTTATTAAAAAAATATTTTTTCTGCAAATTGACGACCAATGTTGGTCGCTTATTTAATAAAAAAATTAAATTGTTGAAATTAGCGACCAATTGTGGTCGCTTTTTGTTAAAAAAAATTAAAAAAATTATAGAATAGCGACCAACTTTGGTCACTATTTTCCAGATTTAAAAAATTATATTTTTTTACAGACGAAAATTGGTCGCTATATTTTGTATAATAATAAATAACGTAATTTAAAAATAGAGACCAACTTTGGTCGTTAAATTTATATTATTAAAATAATATAGCGACCAAAGTTGGTCGCTTTTTTTGATACCAGAATATTTGGTCCTTTTAACTTAGAGACCAAAGTTGGTCTCTAATTAGCGACCAACTTTGGTCCCTAAAGTAAAGGGACCAACGAAAAAGCGACCAAGCCATTTTGGATGCCTTTTGGTCGCTTTTGCACTGTTTAGCGACCAACTTTGGTCGCTTTTCATGGTCATTTTTTCGGATTTTTAGTAGTGAAAGAGAGTGCGCATCCCATCCCAGAAGGCAGTCATGGCGCAGATGAACATCGCTCAAGGAGGACGTCAAGGAAAATCGAAAGGAACTCAAGCAATTACAGTTACTGAACCAAGCGAGATAGTGGAAGATGTGGCAATGGGAAAAACACTGTTCCATTTATTTCAACAGTGAAATTTCTGCTATTGAAGAACAAATCACAAGGTGAAGGATCAAGTGTGAAGAAGTTTTCATTGGCAGATGAAGTGGAGAACAATAAAGATCTGGTGAAGCAATCATCGATTTGGGATAATTTTGACATAACGAAGGTCTCAAATGCAAGTTTCAAGCTAGATTTTGAAGATGCATGGTGAAACACTGTTACATGAAATTGAGATTGATCACATTAGTACTAAAATTCTATATAGAAAAATTACAGTAGTGTGCTATGTGCTAGGGGCACACCTACCATTTGCTGTAATAGATGGGTTTACACAAAGGCATTGGGCTAAACATGGAATCAACAAGATTGCTATGATGAAAAACTGGATTGTACTTGTGCAATTTGATTCTGATGAGGGGATGAATGAAGTTCTACAAGAGGGTATCTACAATTTTGACAATAAACCTTTTATTGTCAAAGCATGGAATGCTAACATGGAGTTTACTAGGGAGGAATTGCAAACAGTCCCTATATGGGTCAAGCTACCAGGACTTGACTTTAAATATTAGAGCCCTAAGGGGCCTAGCAAGGTTGAGGTTTGATTGGGAAGCCATTTGTGGTGGACAAGCAAACTGAGAAGAAGCTAGGACTGAACTTTGCTCGCTTACTAGTTAAAGTGGACATTGATACACCACTTCCGAATAAAATTGTGTTTAGAAATGAAAGGGGATGTTTGGTGGAACAAAGGGTGCAGTATGACTGGCAACCCATACTCTATAAGTGTTGCAAACAATATGGGCACAAGGAGGAGAAATGCAGGAAGTAGAAACCTCAACCTAGCTCACCAAAGCAGGTGGAGCAACAGGAGGAAGGAGGTAACAAGTAAGAATTAAGGGCAAGGAGAAGATGGAAGATAGGGGTACCAAAGAAGATCAATTAACAAAGAAAGTCCAGCTAGACAAAGAAAATACCAAGCCAAAAGAGGTGCTAACAACTAAAGCTAAGAGACATGTGCAGGGACAACAGACAACACAACAAGCAGGTTGGATTACTCCCTTAAACAATCATAAACAAAGCTCTAGTCAAGTGCAAGTTATGAATCCATTTTAGGTGCTTACTAAAGGTGGAGTGGATGAAGAGTGGCATGATAAGTAAAGCAGAAATGAAGGGGATACTCAAATACCTCCTTCAGGTAATGGATAAGATATTAAGCTAGAACATTAGAGGCCTCAATGGCCCTAATAAGCAAAAGGTTGTAAATATCCTTTGCAATTCTGAGAAAATAGGACTCTTTGGTCTACTTAAAACCAAGATTAAAGCAAATAACATTGAAGCAATAGCTAATAAGATGTTTCCTGGCTGGAAGTGGATCACGAACTTGCTGAATCATTATAATAGAAGAATTTTGGTGGTGTGGATACCTGACTACTTTAAAGTGGACCATGTGAGCAGTAATGGTTAAGCCATCACTTGCAGAGCGCAACAGGTCACACTAAAGATGATCTATATGGTCATAATAGTGTATGCCTATTACACTCGAGAGGAAATGAGGGGGTTGTGGAACTACTTGGAAGCTGCTAAGCAAGGTATTATTGATCCTTAGATAATAATCGGAGACTTCAACTCAATTCTAAATATAGATGTTAGGGTTGGGGGAATCAAGTGACAGTAAATAAGGTGGTGGAATTCCAACAATGTGTGGATGCATGTGGGCTAATAGAACTACCACCAAAAGGGAGAAAGTATACATAGAGTGATATGCAAGGCTGTAATAGGGTGTTTTATAAAATAGAATGGGTATTTGAATGATGAGTGGCTGCATCAAATTCCTGACTATGTAGTTGTTCACCTCCCAGAAGGGATCAGCGGCGATTTCCCAGTGAACATTGAACAAATAAGAAATGAAAGACCAATGAATATTGAACAAATAAGAAATGAAAGAAATTCAAGTAGACCTTTTAAGTATTTACAATGCATGGGCAAACGACCGAAATTTCTTGACCAGAGTAGTAGCAAATTGGCAGGCACCAATTGAGGGATGTATCATATTGCAAGTGGTGAAGAAATTGAAGTTACTTAAACAAATTTTAAAGGAGTTAAATAGGAAGCATTTCAGGAATATATTGACTGAAACTGTAGAGGACAAGGAAGCACTAATTTCAGCACAAGTAGCACTGCAAGGCAATCTAATAGATCAGGGACTGCAAGAACAAGAGAGAAGCAATTTTCAAAGATATTGGAAATCATTATATCTAGATGAAATGTTTCTTAAACAAAGAAGAAAAGTAAACTGGATCAAACTGGAAGATGACAATACAAAGTATTTCCTTTCAATTATTAAGCACAAGAAACTTCAGCAGGCAATTGTCCAACTGACAGTTGAGGCTAATATAGTGCAGACAGAACCTGAGGCCATAACCGACATCTTTGTGAGATTTTACAAAGATTTGTTAGGGAGGAAGGAAAGGTGCAGAACCAGAGCATTTGTAAGTTTTCTGAGGAATGGGAATACTGTATGAGTGGATCAATAGTTGAAACTAGTAAGAGAGTACATAGGGAAAGATGTAAAGCAGGCCATGTATAGTACAAACATAAGAAAAATCCCAGCTCCACATCGTTATGTTGGTGATTTTTTCAAGAAAGGATGGAGTACAATAGGGGAGGATGTGACTAAGGTAGCACTACAAGTCTTCAGAACAAGGAAACTGGTGAAACAAATAAATTCTACTATGATGACTTTGATTCTCAAGGTAGCAGAACCATATTTTGTAAGCTAGTTTAGGCCCATCTCTTGCTACAATGTACGATATAAGTGCATATCTAGAATGATATGCAATAGACTGAAGAAGGCTCTAACTCGCTTAATCTCTGATAACCAGGCTACTTTTTTTGTAGAAGGGAAGATCATTGGTCCATAATATCCTGATATGTCATGACCTCATGAGGCACTATAATACGCAAACATCTCCTAAATGCCTCATAGGATTGATCTCAAGAAAGCCTATGATATGGTCACTTGGGATTTTATACATGAAGCACTAAATGGATATGGATTCCTTGAATACTTTACTCACTTGATTTTGGAATGCATTACATCTACCAAGTTCTCTGTGAAAGTCAATGGAGAGAGGGCAATGGGTTTTTTGAGGGGAGGAGAGGATTGAGACAAAGACACCCCATATCTCCACTGTTATTTGTCCTTGTAATAAAGTATTTATCAAGATTATTGAGAAGGATGAGTACACTGCCTGATTTAAGTTTCACTTTATGTGCAGAACACTCAAACTTACACACTTGGTGTATGCAGATGATCTTATGATCTTCTGTAAAGGAGACAAAAGGTCAATACAAAGAGTAATGGAAGCATTAGAACATTTCAACATTATGACAGGTTTGGAACCTAATACTGAGAAATCAAACATATTTTTGGCTGGGATGACTGTTGAGATGCAGGAGGAAATACTGAGCATTACAGAATTTATATTGGGGACTTTTCCTATAAGATACCTTGGGTTTCCTTTATCATCAAAAAAGTGGAGCAACATGAAATGTCACCAGCTGGTAGATAAGATCACAGACAGAATCACTAAGGAATATTCTAGGCACTTGTCTTATGCTGCAAGATTTTCGGTGATGACTGCAGTTTTATTCTCCATTTACAATTTCTGGGGAGTTATGTTTATCCTGCCCCAAAGTATCCTCAAGGAGATAGATAAGAGGTGCAGAGATTACATATGGGAAAATTCAGAGGAGCCGAGGAAAGTATCATTGGTAGCTTGGGAAAAGGTATGCAAGGCAAAGAAGTTTGGTAGACTTAATATCAAGGGATGCAGGAAATGGAATGAATCTTCAGTAGGAAAGCTACTATGGCAATTGAATAAAAAACACTTGTTATGGGTGAAATGGGTGCATGAAATTTATATAAAATAAGATGGAACCTTATGGGGACACACACCACCAAAGAACAACAACTGATATTGGAGAAAACTAAATGTTCTGAAAGGAAATTGGTATATAAACTTACAACCAATGGAGTATACACTGTGACAAGAAGCTACAATGCACTGTTAACAGACCTAGCAAGAATACAAGAAGATGATTTAATATGGACCAAGAAAATGTTACCAAGGCATAGATTTATAGTGTGGGTTGCACACCAAGACGGACTACTTACTAAGGAGAGATTACAAAGGCTGCATATACAAGTAGATGATGGCACCTGTCAACTATGTGACACATCAGCAACAGAAACTCAAAAACATCTGTTCATGGAGTGCCCATTGATTACAACAGTCGGGGATGAATTTAGTGCATGGTCGGGTATACAATTAGAGATAAGAGAGGTCACTCAAACATTGCAATGGTTGAAAACTAGGAAGTGGAAGCATATGAAGAAGGAAGTGGCCTCAGCTATATGAGGAGCACTGATATATATCTATTGACTGTTGCATTGATTTGCCATTGAATTTTGAAGGTCTCTTTGATCTATAATAATAAAAGCATGGTATCACTTTCTAGTACTCTAATGGTTATAAAACCATTTTGAATGCACCAACTGAATCCCAAAAAAAAAAGAGCATTTGCTTCTGCTACTACTACACCTTGCCTTCCAAAGTTGCAAAATATTATAAGTAATTAAAATTGCAGGGAAAGGGTTTCATAGGACAATCAACATATATATTTCCTAAATACCATCGAGGAAAGAAGAAAATGCTAAGTAGTAGACAAGATATAGCTAATGCTGGAATAGTTAAGCACTTTCAACATCTCTTTTGTTTGATGCAAATCATCCTTTATTAGATCCTCTGGTATGTACCTAAGCAGGACAACAACTCCCTCAACTCTATCCCACATACTATGCAATAGATCAGAGATGATGTTATGTCCATTGATCAGAACCATGGGAAATATTTTATAGCCACTTGAGAGATTATGGTGCTGATCTACCCAAATTTTACACTCACACCTGCTTAGTTACCTTATAAATCTCAAGGGGATCATCCTCAAGGTTTTCAGATCTTAACTTAATACATTTTTCTCAAGTGGAGTTGATGAGGCCAAAAGGTATAATTAGATTCCTTGTGGAGTCAATTTTTGTAAACCAATATAGTAAAAATTATCCCACCCTACCAGAGTTAAAAAGGAGAATTTGTGTGACATTTAGGAACATAATTTTAATTGTGCGAAGGGGCTCTATCTCTTTCTAGTATGACAATTGGACCTCTCTAGGATCTCTACATAATCTTCTCCCCGGCCTCTGGTCTTATTTTGCATTAATGATATATTTATTAGTGTGGACTGCAACTGGAAAGTTTGTGAACGAGTCAATGACAAGATAAAAAAGATGAAGCTGACTTAATTATGCTCATGATAGGCTTATTTGGTCAAACATAATACTGGCTTCTTCTCTGTTGGGATTGGGACTACTTGGAACTTGATAAAAATTCCTAGGAATGAGGATTAATGTTTAAATTAACTATGACACAAAGCTCATACATCTTTCATTACCCCCTCACATCTACCACCATCCATCCACACACCACGCCTTACCCTTACCTCTCATCCCTCCCTTCCATCCCTACCATTCCGTCCTCCATGGAGTTTGTTTAAATTATATTTTTATTTTTTAAAAATATTTTTTACTCACTAACCAAGCACTAAAAAATATTTTCCAAAAAGAAATTTCGATTCACCAACCAAACATGGAAAAATTAATTATTTATATGGAAAACATTTTTCAAGGCCAAGTTAAGCTAATGTCTAATATTAGTTGTGATGGAGTGGTAAGTATTCCTTCATCCTCGACCAGAGGTCTCAGGTTCGAGTCCCTGGGTATAGAGTCGCCTTTGTTAGGGAGTGAGTCACGACCCCAAATCTATTAGTTGTGATAGAACCTAACTCAACCCGTTAGGTAAGCCAACTAATAATTACCCAATTTCAATAATATTAACAAGAAAATAAAGTAAAAAAATTATCTAACTTTTATACATTTCTCAAGGACTGGTAGTACAAATCATGAGCTTCTAAGAATAAAGTTTACAAAGCGAAAATGAAATAAATACCTAGTCTGTTTGAAAAGTACATAAACAGAACTTATAATCTAAGCCTACCTGTTGAGCCAAGTCACTGCATGGTTTTGAAGATTGACAAATGCCTACCAAATTGAACCAGGTCCATCAGGGCAAACATCTCGAACGAACCAATTGGCACAAGAACCGTCCATGCACAGAAGATAAACGTGATCTGTGAATTATCCATGAACTAAGAGGTTGTCTCCTAATGGGAAAAGCTTGAAAATTGATAAGGGGTTAGAGTTCGAGTTCAGGAAGGACAAAAATAAAGGAAGGAAGTTGAGATAAACACAAACTCTTCCACCAAGGAAGAGTTGCATCAGAACTAAACAAGAACATCTTAAACTTCTGGCGCTATATAATGTTGAAGTATTCCTACTGAAGAATTGATTGCACAAAGACAGAATTGAAGTAAGAACTGAAAGCAAAATTTCCAGAGAAATTTTGCAAGCAGAATCCTTGTACGACACAAAGGCTACTGACCAACTAGAAGAACTAGTTCCATCTGTTTTCCTTTCGAGTCTAGTTGGTTGTAGTATGTGATTTAATATTGTATCTTTCATCTTTATTATNATAGGTACACACTGTTCAAGTTAGAGTTAACTTGAAGCTTGTCGCAATTAGCTAGAGGCTAGTTTGCTACAAAGGGATTAGAGTTAGTCCTTAGGTTTACAAAAGAGTTTATTTTGTAAATGCTGTTTGGCTTAGAGTTGTAGTGAAGAGTTTGGGAAAATCCTACCGAGGAGTAGGTCATGGTTTTTCACCTTTTGAGCCAGGTGTTTTCCACGTAAAAATCTCTGTGTTTTTACTTTACTGCATTTATTATTCCGCACCAGTATAAGTTGGAACACCAAGAAGAACCAGGTTCTTCTATTGAGACAGCACTCGAAAAATTAGACACCACACAAGGGGTATAAAACATCAATTGGTATTAGAGCAGGTTATCCTTGAAAAGGCTAACACCTGGGAAAAGATCAAAATGAGTGCACCACCTGGAAACTGGGAGGGTCAATCAACTGCAAGGCCACCACTCTTCAATGGCCACTATTACTCTTGGTGGGAAAATAGGATGAATGACCACCTAATTGGAGAAGACTATGAACTCTGGGACATAGTCACTGATGGTCCTCTAGCTACCATGATGAAGACTGCTGAAGGTGTAGATGTACCAAATACTAGAGTTGACTGCACTGCTAAGGATCTGAAGAAATGGGAGAAAAATACAAAGGCCGAGAAGTGGCTAGTGTGTGGACTAGGTCCAGACGAGTATAGCAGAATCCAAAGCTGCACCACTGCCAAAGAAATCTGGGATACCTTGCAAGTAGCCTATGAAGGAAAACCTCAGGTAAAAAGATCAAGAGGTACTCTTCTATACTCACAGTATGAAAACTTCACTATGAAAGAAGGAGAGACAATCCAAGATATGTACACAAGGTTCACAACTTTGACAAATGAACTTAAGTCTCTTGGTAGAGTCATTATTGAAGAGGACAGGGAGAAGATCCTGACAAGGGTCTTACCAATATCCTGGGAAAGCAAAATCATTGCTATCCAGGATCCAAAAATATGGCAACCCTCATATTTGATGAACTAATTGGAAACCTTACTGCCTATGAACTTAGAAGGCAGACAATGAAAATGGATGGTCCAAAGAAAGAGAGGAGTCTAGCACTGAGAATTACTGAGGGAGCAGATCTTGAGGAAGATGAGATGGCCATGATTACCAAAGAATTCAGAAACTTTCTAATAAGGAAGAAGGGCATCTCTAGAGGAGGAAATTACAACAAAGCAAAAGCTCCAGAAAGGGCAACCAACGAGGGATGCTACAAGTGTGGAAAGACTGACCACCTTATCAAGAACTGTCCTCAGTGGGAAGTGGAATGGAAAAAGGAGAGATATGAAAGAAGGAACAGGAAGAAGGAACTGGTCCAACCCAAGAAAACCACAAAAAAATCTATGGTTACTGCTTAGGGGGAAAGTTCAGATGAAGAATCAGAATATGGTGAGAATGAAGATCAGGCGCTCATGGAAATTGGAGAATCCGATGAGGAATCACATGAAGAACCAGAGGTAAGNAGAAGGAACAGGAAGAAGGAACAGGTCCAACCCAAGAAAACCACAACAAAAGCTATGGTTGCTGCTTGGGGGGAAAGTTCAGATGAAGAATCAGAAGATGGTGAGAATGAAGATCAGGCGCTCATGGAAATTGGAGAATCCGATGAGGAATCACATGAAGAACCAGAGGTAAGTATCTCCCATCTTAAAAATAAAATAAAGTTCCTATCTAAGGAAAAACTCTCTGAGTTGCTACTTGATTTCATGGATGATTTCGAAGAAACAACTAAAGAGAAGGAACAACTCTCTACAGAATGTGAAATGCTAAAAGCAAAATGCATGAACCTGGAAATCAGAGTAAGTGAATCTGAAAAGAGAAACACTGTCTTGTTGAACGAGGTTCATCCACTTGAAACTGAGATTCTAGAACTAAAATCTGAAAACTTAAAGCTAAAGCTAGGATCCAGTAAAAAGGTTATTGATCAAACTCATATCATGTTAGAAGAAAATGTGGGAAAACTAAAAGATAAGATGTTTGTCAAGGATGAACAGATAAGAACTCTTCAAGAAAAACTTAGCAGAGTCAAACATGAATTAGATCAAACTTGTAAATGGAATAAATCTTCGGATGCATGGATATGGCTTCTAGAGAATCATAGTAGCAACCAGAGAGGGATTGGCTTTGGGAGTCAATTGCCCAAGTGGGATCCCAAAAGCAAGTATCTCACTCTCCCTGGGAATAAGATCTTCACCCACTGTGGTAAAACTGGTCACTAAAAAATTGAGTGTACTGCAAAAGAGCAGGCCAGTCGAAGAAATGAGAGTTTTGTTAAAAAGAAAAACTGGCTACCAAATTGGGCCAGAAAAATCTTGATTCATCCATTCTCTTATAGAAAAGGACCCAAACTAGTTTAGGTTCTTAAAACTAACCCCTAATTTCTTTTTGTAGGTTCAAGTGAGAGGAGGCAACCAAATTTGGTATTTGGATAGTGGCTACTCAAAGCATATGACAGGGAACATGGAACAATTCCTTTCACGTGAAAGCCTCAAAGGAGGAAATGTCTCTTTTGGAAACAGAAAGAAAGGTGAAATTATTGGGGTTGGTAAGGTAGGTAAGGATGAAACATGTTCCATTGAAAATGTGTATATGATAGATGGCTTGAAATATAGTCCGATCAGTGTGTCACAACTGTGTGACAGAGGTAACCTGGTTGCCTTTACTTCCACAAAATGTTTTGTGATTAACCTACTTACTGACAAGATTGTTTTGCAGGGAAAAAGAATGAATAACATCTATGTCATAGACTTGTCTACACTGTTTGAAAATAAACTCACTTGCCTAAGTGTGTTGGACAGTGATCCCCTCCTGTGGATAAAA
>ML387767.1:2190-45214 GCA_005239525.1 Nicotiana knightiana | reverse complement strand
ATCAAAAAGGGGGAATTTGTTGACCCAAGTCACTGCATGGTTTTGAAGATTGACAAATTCCTACCCAGTTGAACCAGGTCCGTCAGGGCAAACATCTCGAACGAACCAATTGGCACAAGAACCATACATGCACAGGAGATAAATGTGATCTGTGAATTATCCATGAACTAAGAGGTTGTCTTCTAATGCGGAAAGGTTGAAAATTGATAAGGGGTTAGAGTTCGAGTTCAGGAAGGACAAAAATAAAGGAAGGAAGTTGAGATAAACACAAACTCTTCCACCAAGGAAGAGTTGCATCAGAACTAAACAAGAACATCTTAAACTTCTGGCGCTATATAATGTTGATGTATTCCTACTGAAGAATTGATCGCACAAAGACAAAATTGAAGCAAGAACTGAAAGCAAAATTTCCAGAGAAATTTTGCAAGCAGAATCCTTGTGCGACACAAAGGCTACTGACCAGCTAGAAGAACCAGTTCCATCTGTTTGTCTTTAGAGTCTAGTTGGTTGTAGTAGGTGATTTAATATTGTATCTTTCAGCTTTATTAGAAGCAATTGTAATAGGTACACATTATTCAAGTTAGAGTTAACTTGAATCTTGTCGCAATTAGCTAGAGGCTAGTTTGCTACAAAGGGATTAGAGTTAGTCCTTAGGTTTACAAAAGAGTTTATTTTGTAATGTTGTTTGGCTCAGAGTTGTAATGAAGAGTTTGGGAAAATCCTATTGAGGAGTAGTTCGTGGGTTTTCACCTTTTGAGCCAGGTGTTTTCCACGTAAAAATATCTGTGTTTTTACTTTAATGCATTTATTATTCCACATCAGTAGAAGTTGGAACACCAAGAAGAACCAGGTTCTTTTATTGAGACAGCACTCGGAAAATTGGACACCATACAAATCACCCCCCCTTGTGTGGTATTGAAGTATAAAACATCACTACCTCGAACAACAAAGGCAACTGCAACAGGGACGCAGGTACGTCTTCCATTCCAGCAACCCTCGAACACACCAACAACAACAGCCAACATCTGCATGCAATGTCCAGAGTAGTATCAGTACAACCGACCCTATGTACCGAGTAAGTAACAAACCTAACCTTAGGTTGAAAGAAGTGACGAGCTATCACAAGGTCGGGTCCAATACTGATATTCCACAACAGTTCATTACAGCATAATACAGGTAATAAAAGGTATTTCTGAAGTCAAAGTACTCAGCTCGTTTACAATTTCAGAAAGTGGTCATGCTTCCAAGTATCTTAGTGAGAAAATCCAAATCTTTTACCGAAATTCCAAAGAAACGAGTGAGTTTGAAAACTATAATTCTTTTCCAAATAGCCTTTCCACAATACATAAATATTTCATTTTTTTTCCAGATAACAAGTATAAAATCCCTCTCTATGCCCACATATCAATGTATAATAAGTCATGAATGACGTGATACCATATAGTATGAGAAAAAATGCATCTCTGTGCATGTATGTCATGTGTGCACGCAAATTCCATGTATCTCAGAGATAAATCATGTACTCACACTCTCACAACACTCAATCTCACTGTTTCACACTTTTCACTCATCACGCTCAACTACTCGATACTGTATATGGCCCACTGACTATAAGTCACCCAGTATCGAGGAAAAAGGGAAATCCAACCCTATGGAGAAATCCATCTCCAAATATCAAGTACTTCGGACAAATCCGTGTCCAGCGGAATCCATCCCTCTATAATATCATCTGTGCTCATTGGGGGTGTGTACAGAATTCGGAGGGGCTCATACAACCTAAGCGCCATCATAAGCCAAATCCAGGCATAAATCAATATAACATACTGCGACGTGCATCCCGATCCCATAATTGTCACTCATAATTAGGCTCTCAACCTTATTCAGTCATCAATCTCTCCAGTCTCACTTACAGGCTCATAATGTCATGAAACTAGCCCGACAACAATGATATGATGTATCAATAAACGACATCTAAGATTGAGATATGATATGAATGGATGAATATGACTGAGTACGAAATATCAATGAAATCAGTGAGATGACAGCGAGAAACAACCACTATGGGTCCAAACAATATCAACACAAAGCCTAAACATGATATTTAGCATGATTGACAGCTCAATTACTTTATCACATGGTGAAAACACAAATATCAATAAAATAGGGCCACTATACAGTGCCATGGGAACAACAGAGTCCAAATTCACAAGGTGCACGCCCACACGCCCGTCACCTAGCATGTGTGTCACCTCAATACCAATCACATAACACGTAATGCCGGGGTTTCATACCCTCAACACTAAGTTTACAAGAGTTAGTTACCTCGAACAAGCTAAATTCCAATATCGAGCAAGGCAAGCGATGCTCCAAGAATGCCATCACGCACGTAGCGACTTCCGAACGACTCAAAATTTGCCAAAAGTAACTCAAATACATCAGATAAAGCCCAAGGAAACAATTACAAATGATAAGGATCGAATCCTAAGTCAAATCCCAAATTCGGCAAAAAATCACACCTGGGGCCTGCACCTCGAAACCCGACAAAACTCATAATATCCGATAACCCATTCAATTACGAGTCCAACCATACTAGTTTCACTCAAATCTAACTCAGAATCGGTGTTCAAATCCAAAAACTTCATTTTTATGAAATTTCTACAATTTTTCCCAAATTTCCATCTCAAAATAATAAATGGATGATGAAATCAATGATATATTCATGTATATTAACCAAATCTGATTTAAAATCACTCACCCCAATGAAAATCTTGAAAAACCCACGAAAAATCACCACAGACCGATCTCCCAAGGTCCAAAATGTGAAATAATACCCTAAACCTCATTTATATAGTGCATCCTCTAAACTCCCACTGTGCAGTCCGCAGAATTCCAAGTGTGGCAGCATATCCCAGCTCATGCGGTCGCACAAAAAATGGTGCAGCCGCATCTTTTGGTGGCTGCACTTGCAGGCTTAAGTATTTTAGGCATAACTTTCTCTACAAATGTCATGATGACTTCCTAACCTTCCTTGAAACTAGACACGAAGGGCTACAACTTTTGTTTTTGAATCATCTCAAAATTCCTTGTAGATCAAAATATTTAATCTTCCGAAGTCGGACTGGCGAATCTGCAGAATCTCCTTGGAGTGCGGCCGCAGCAAAATTGTGCGGTCTGAACCCCTCCTCCGTGGTCCGCATATTTCTGTTGTGGTCCGCACCTCTAAGGTACCAGAACAATATCAGAGTGCCGAAAATACACGGACTCGCTCAAAACTCACCCCGAAACACACCCGATGCCCCCCGGACCTCAATCAAAGGTACCATCAAGTCCTAAAATACCATACAAACTCTGTCGAGCCCTCAAATCATATCAGACAATAACAAAAAAACATGAATCGCACACCAATTCTAGCTTAATGAACTTGAAACCTCAAATTTCTACAACGGATGTCGAATCCTATGAAATCACGTCCGATTGACCTCAAATTTTGCACACAAGTCACATTTGACATTCAAACCTACTCCAATTTCCGGAATCGGAATCCGACCCCGATATCAAAAAGTCCAGTCTTGGTCAAACTTCCCAAAATTCCAACTTTCGCCATTTCAAGCCAAACTTTACTACGGACCTCCAAATCACAATCCGGATGTGATCCTACGTCCAGAATCATCCAACGGATCTAACGAAACCATCATAAATCCAATTCGAGGTCAATTACTCAATAGTCAAAACTTGATCAAACCTTTTAAAATTAAAGCTTCTAGCTGTAAAATCATTCCTCAAATCAATTCTGAATAACTTGAAAACCAAAATCGATGATTCGCATAAGTCATAATACATTATACGGAGCTACTCATGTCCTCAAACAACCGAGCGAAGTGCAAATGTTCGAAACGAACGGTCAGTTCGTTACATCCTCCCCCACTTAAACATACGTTCGTCCTCGAACGTGCCTAGAGTTGTTCTCAAAGCCGTCAAACCGCAGTGAATCCTTCTCATACACATACCCGGGGGTGATCCAACGTCACCCTATCTCATATAGGTTTGATAACACAACATGAATTAAATTCTTAATCCAACCTAGCCCATAAATCTTACAATCCAATTCCAACATCTGGAATTTTCTATAAGAACAGAATCTCGCATATACACACTGTATAAGTTTGAACAAGCTATATCAAGCCATATCCGTAACCCAAGATGAAATCACATGATATACCACATAACTCAAACACTCATAGAGATAATTTCTAATCACAGTAGTTGCTCAAACAACCCAATGCTGGTAATACACCTCTTATCGAACAAAGACTCGTTCTAACACCTTCATATACTGCCAGTGATGAAAGAAACACACAGAAATGCATAACCATTCGTCAAATCAACAATTCATGGAGTTCTCCATCCTTAGACAAGGACTATAGCAAATTTCTAAGCTGACTTTCGATATTCTTCTTCCAACCACGTTTTAATCAATTCTGATAGTATTCATTCTAGGTCCAATGGCGCAATCTCATCCAACACAACCACTTTAGTGACATGCACCTCAATACAATCTAAAGCCACAACTTGTGCAATCCGTGCCCCAGTAAGCAACATTCCAAATGTACTCAATCATAGAAAATTCCTCAACGAGAGGACTATTCTGCTAGCTTAACAAGTACCATCGCAACACCATGCTAAGAGCCTAGCACACACCGTAGAGCTAAAACATACGAATCCAACACAAGGGATCATATCTCAACATAACTTCGCTACAATGTGTGACCTCATCCAAACACGGGTCCATAATATATTCCTCGGTCCGCCTTGCTCAAAATCAATAACCACGCGAAATTTGACAACAAGTGCCCAAAGTGCATTATCACAACCAAGGAGAATCAGACGATACAATGCCACACAAAACCCGAAAGAACATAGCCAATACGCCCTCAATCATGCAATATCCAATTACTCATCTCACTCAAATTCCGCTATAAGACCACTGTAGAATCGCACCATGTGTGTCTAAAACCAACGAATCACAACCCCTCGTACCATAGGGGAATAACTCACAGATCATTTCAGAACATGAATAAGCTCAAGAACAACCAAATGGCACATCCCTCAGCAATAGCAGTATGACCAATCCGACTCGGTGTAGAATACACATCCTAAGTGGGCCTACCAATAGACCCCCAAATCAACTTTGGTCACCCACAAATAGATAAATAATCCTACGAAAGTCCACAATGACTGAATCATAACACATACCATCATCTAGCTAGCTTCGGCCACACTTCACAGTCCACAACCATGCATTGATCTTCTCCTGAGAACTCCCAGTCTCCAAATCCATAGAACCCATGAATCACCATATCTGATCCCAACTCCACTACCTGAATGTCTAACACATCCCTTATACACGATCATCCCACGAGGAATAATATTCTAATTCTTCCGTGCCACATAGCAATATCTGAAAATCAGTAGTCGATCAACCAGGAGAGTGTTGCAATCACAATGAAGTAATATCATTCATCTAATCATCGGCAATCGTCTACCCTGCCTAAGGATTCAGGACCTTTCAAAATTGAATCGTGACCTTGCACATGCAAATATCAATCCTACACAACACACTACACCTATTATGCCATCATATGAAAAATATAAAAATCTCAAAATCAACTCTGGGTCACAAGCAAACTACATACTCAATTAGCTAAGAATTGATCCCATCCAGGAAAAAAAAATCACAACACGCAACATGTTCCACACACCAGTAGGAAATACACATCTCAAACCATGGTAGAAACCATCGAAAACTCTCCGAAAACCATTTGCACCACAACACCCTAAAAAGAAATTCACATCTCTAAGCAACCAGGCAAATTCCTACTCCATGAACACTACATCCTTCACAAATAACCACTCAATCATTCTGTGATTACTATATACTCATAGAGTGTAATACAACTTGTATCCAAAAATTCCCTTACTAAAGTCATCCTCGATCTCAATCTCTGTAAGCCCTAACTGATTTGCCTGAATACCTCAAACTGAAACCAATACAACACATAACTACGCAACCAACATGTCAATAACAGACTCCCCCACTTGGATCAAAGCCAAGGGATAAAGCATCTGATAACTTACAATTTCCACCCACATACTGGCATAACACCGCAATAGGATTCAACTAAACCATTCCTAAGCTCACGTAACACAAACCATATAGTACCTCAAAGTATTTGGAAATCTCGCATTCATCCTCGTAACTGCCAAGCCCACTTCCACAAGCGATCCAAACTCGAATTGCACTACATATAATTCACTGGTAAAATAGAACTCTCAACAAAACAACATAGGGATCACACAACCCCCAGGACACCCCGCATGAGATAACCCACTTGCTTCGCCTCAAACTGACATCTCTTTATACCCTTCCATAGTCACAAATACTACACAATTACTTAATATTCCTAATTCTGAACGCATCAACAATACATGAGAATCTAATTCGTTCCACAATTAAACAACATGAAAGATCCTCCAATATGCTCATAACTCGATACTATACGTCACATCAAGGTAGAAATCAAGCACCCAATAGTCCTCTTTACATTACAAGCAAACTCTTCTCCTCAAATTCAACCCTATTACACATCTCGCAGTCACATCATACTCATCACGTAGCCATCCAGCCATAAATTCCACTAATAGGGACACTATCAGACATTTAAGTCCAAAAGCATGTGTTCTCACAATCAAAATATCTAAGCTCAAGTTACATTCAAAACTCGGCCTCAAGTCCTCCAGAATGGCCCATCATCATCACACAAAAACCACGTCTCGCACCTCAACCATGAAATCACAAGCCCTTGATGTATAGTTGATACCGAGCACTCATGTGCACATACAAATGCGTGGAAGGAATCAAAAGAGTTATGCTTAAAGCTGAATCAATATCGAACGATAAGAAAATAAAGATGAGAAGTATACCCTAAATGTCCAGTAGCCTCTCGAAGATAGGTATGGCGTCATCATACTGATCCGCAAGACTCTACTAGACACTTGCTCATGACTTGTGCAACCTATGAACCTAGAGATCTGATACCAATCTCTCATGATTCCAAATCCACTAGTCCTGATGGAACCTAACCCAACCCGCTAGGTAAGCCAACTAATAATTACCCAATTTCAATAATATTAACAAGACAGTAAAGTAAAGAGATTATCTAACTTTTATACATTTCCAAGGACTGGTAGTACAAATCATGAGCTTCTAAGAATAGAGTTTACAAAGAGGAAATGAAATAAATACATAGTTTGTTTGAAAAGTACATAAACAGAACTTATAATCTAAGGCTAGCTCGAACAACAGAGGCAGTTGCAACAGGGACGCGGGTACGTCTTCAATTCCAGCAACCCTCGAACACATCAACAACAGCAGCCAACATTTGCATGGAATATGCAAAAGTGTAGTATCAGTACAACCGAGCTTGTGTACTGAGTAAGTAACAAACCTAACCTTAGGTTGAAAGCAGTGACGAGCTATCACAAGGTCGGGTCCAATACTGATATTCTAAAACAGTTCATAACAACATAATACAAGTAATAAAAGGTATCTCTGAAGTAAAAGTACTCAGATCGTTTACAATTTCAGAAAATGGTCATGTTTCCAAGTATCTTAGTAAGAAAATCCAAATCTTTTACCAAAATGCCAAAGATACGTATGAGTTTAAAAACTGTAGTTCTTTTCCAAATAGCCTTTCCACAATACATAAAATGTTTCATTTTCTTTCTAGATAACAAGTATAAAATCCCTCTCTATGCCCACATATCAATGTATAACAAGTCATGAATGACGTGATACCACATAGTATGAGGAAAAATGCATCTCTGTGCATGTATGTCATGTGTGCATGCAAATGCCATGTATCTCATAGATGAATCATGTACTCGCACTCTTAGAGTACTCAATCTCACTGTTTCACACTTTTCACTCATCATGCTCAACCACTCGGTACTGTATATGGCCCATACGGCCCAGGGAAATCCATTTCAGAACATTTACAACACTGACTATAAGTATCCTAGTACTGAGGAAAAAGGAAAATCCAACCCTATGGAGAAATCCATCTCCAAATATCAAGTACTTCAGACAAATCTATGTCCACGGAAATCCATCCCTTTGTAATATCATCCGCGCTCACTGGGGGTGTGCACAGACTCCAGAGAGGATCCTACAGCCCAAGCGCCATCATAAGCAAAATCTAGGCTCTCAGCCTCACCCAGTATCAATCTCTCCAATCTCACTCACAGGCACAGAATGCCATGAAACTAGCCCGACAACAATGATATGATGTATCAATAAACAACAACTGAGACTGAGATATGATATGAATGCATGAATATGAATTAGTACGAAATATCAATGAAATCACCGAGATGAAAATGAGAAATGACCACTATGGGTCTAAACAATATCAGCATAAAGCCTAAACATGATACTTAGCATGATTGACAGCTCAGTTACTTTATCACATGGTGAAAAAATAAATATCAATAAAATAGTGCCACTATATAGTGCCATGGGAACAACAGAGTCCAAATTCACATGGTGCACGCCCACACGCCCGTCACCTAGCATGTGCATCATTTCAATACCAATCACATAACACATAATACGGGGTTTCATAACCTCAACACTAAGTTTACAAGAGTTACTTACCTCGAACAAGCTAAATTCCAATACCGAGCAAGCCAAGCGATGCTCTAAGAATGCCATCACACGCGTAACGACCTCTGAACGGCTCAAAACTAGCCAAAAGAAACTCAAATACATCAGATAAAGTCCAAGGAAATAATTACAAATGATAAGGATCGAATCCTAAGTTAAATCCCAAATCCGGCAAAAAATCACACCTGGGGCCCGTACCTCGGAACCCGACAAAACTTACAAAATCCGATAATCCATTCAATTACGAGTCCAACCATACTAGTTTCACTCAAATCCGACTCCGAATCGGTGTTCGAATCCCAAAAATTCATTTTTATGAAATTTTTACAATTTTTCCCAAATTTCCATCTCAAAATAATAATTGGATGATGAAATAAATGATTTATTCATATATATTAACCAAATCTGAGTTAGAATCACTCACCCCGATGAATTAACCTCACAAAAAATCGCCACAAACCGAGCTCCCAAGGTCCAAAATGTGAAATAATACCCTAAACCTCGTTTATATAGTGCATTCTATGAACTCCCGCTGTGCGGTCCGCATAATTCCAAGTGCGGCCGCACATCCCAGCTCCTGCGGTCGCACAAAAATGTTAAGGCCGCACCTTTTGGTGGATGCACTGCCAGACTTTAGTATTTTAGCCATACCTTTCTCTACAGATGTTCAAATGATGACTTCTTTACCTTTCTAGAAACTAGACACGAAGGGATACAACTTTAGTTTTGGAATCATCTCAAGATTCCTTGTAGATCAAAATATATAAGCTTCCGAATTCGGACCGATGAATCTGCAGAATCTCACTAGAGTGCGGCCGTAGCAAAATTGTGCGGTCTGCACCCCTCCTCTGTAGTCTGCATTTTTCTGCTATGGTCTGCATTTCCAAGGTACCGGAACTATATTAGAGTGCCAAAAATGCCCGGACTCGCTCAAAACTCACCTCGAAACACACCCGAGGCCCCCGGGACCTCAACCAAAGGTACCATCAAGTCCTAAAATACCATACAAACTCAGTCGAGCCCTCAAATCACATCAGACAATAACAAAAAAACATGAATCACACAGTAACTCTAGTTTAATGAACTTGAAACCTCAAGCTTCTACAACGGATGCTGAAACCTACCAAATCACATATGATTGACCTCAAATTTTGCACACAAGTCATATTTGACATTACAGACCTGCTCCATTTTTCGGAATCGGAATCGGAATCCGACCCCGATATCAAAAATTCCACTCCCGGTCAAACTTTCCAAAATTCCAACTTTCGCCATTTCAAGCCAAACTTTACTACGGACCTCCAAATCATAATCCGGACGCGCTCCTAAGTCCAGAATCACCCAATGTAGCTAACGGAACCATCAGAAATCCAATCTGAGTTCAATTACTCAATAGTCAAAACTTGGTCAAACCTTTCAAAATTAAAGCTTCTAGCTGTGATTCATTCCTCCAAATCAATTTCGAATAACCTAAAAACCAAAATCGACGATTCATATAAGTCATAATACATCATAAGGATCTACTCATGTCCTCAAACTACCGAGCGAAGTGCAAATGCTCAAAACGATCAGTTGGATCGTTACAGAGTACTTTACCCCCACTGTGGGAATTTCCGGTGCGAATTCGTATTTAATCATGTCCCAATATGAATACCGAACACCGAGTGGGAAACCAAAATAAAAAGTCTTAGTTCTCGTGAGGTTTAATTTCCGCGAAGAATATATGAAACTTTCTTCCAGGTTCCAACCCTTCTCATGAAATATCTTTATCAATTGGGCCTTTGAGGGCCATTTTCCTTTTCCCTTGTTAGCTCAATCATTACATAAGAAATTCAATTGCTAATCTTATTCGAAAGTTACAAAAAAAAAAAGCATGTAAAAACCATAGCCACTTAAATTGTAAATCCAATTACTTTTTTAAAGGTAAAATGCATCAGAAGAAAGAAATAGTATATATACTTATTAAACTGACTTGGTCTTCTATTCTTCAATTTAATTGATTTAAAATATTAAGTTGACTAGCAATCAAAAAGAAATTCGGAAAGGGCTTAAAGTACCCCTATCGTATGGTAAATGGTTTATAAAAGCCCTCCGTCCATCTATTCGTCTGAAAATATATAGGACGGTAATTCTATTATCAAATTTATCCCCGCGACTAACAGAACTTCATGTGGACCTCTCATTAAATGATGTGGCATTCTTTCATTTGTCCACGTGGCTCAGTGGGGCTGACATTGTATTTGGGTAATTTTGGACCTCATTAAACCGATCTGACCCACTCCTTTTACCTTATACCCACTCTTTTAACCCTATACCCACATATTTTACTCGTTTTCTTCCCTAATTTAGAACCTAGGTCATCAGGTTGCTTACCCGATTCTTCTTCCCCAAAATTTCTCTTTTTATAGTAATTAAATATTGTCCTTTTCCTTCGAATCTTGTGGTTGGATGTAAAAGTTCCGCCTTTATTGAATAACAAAAAATTTAAATGTCTGAAAATTCTGTCTCTTTTGGTTCGTCGCATCGTTGTGGTTGTGGTTTAGCTGCAAATCATTTTGTGGCTAAGACTCATTTGAACGCTGTCGTCGATTCTACAAATGCCCTTGTTTTGACGAGGAAGCTTCGTGTGGTTTATGGGAATGGCGGGATGAAGAGATACCACCACATGTGACGATGTTAATCCATAACTTGAATACTTCATTGAAGTCAGTGAAAGTTGAAAGAAATTGTATGAAAAAGATGATGGATAAATCTTCTGTATATAAGCTATATCTTTCTCTTCCTTAGAGATTGGAAGATATTATTTCTGCTGAAAGACTGAAAATGGAGAAAATAATGGAAGAGGTGGAGGGAATTAATTCAGCAAACTTAGAGAAGGTCACTAGGATGGAGGATAAACTACAAAAAATGAAGTAGTTTATTCTGTTTTCTTGGATTGTCTTGATGTTGGTTCTAGTTTTCAAGATGATGTAGCGTAGTTATGTTATATTGTAATTCTGTCGATGTTGTAATTTGCAGATGTTTATGGATTTTGTTTAGATGTTGTAATTCTGCAGAAGTTGTAATGTTGCATTTGTAATGGTTCTCTGTTGATATGAATTGAAGTTGTTTATAATTCTCTTCACTCTCATACAACATTTTGCATACACAGACAATCACAATAACAAATAGAAATATATCTTATAGATAGACAATAAGAACACTACCATTAATCGAGTAGAAAATATACATTGTTTCAAGATTTAAGCCCAACAAAATATTGCTATTAGACAAGTGAATATGTGATCCAAAAACCTGTACCACTATCAAAAGATTTACTTGTCTAAAAACCTAGAACATAGACCAACATAATGCACTTGAACAATCATGCAAAAAAATGATTATAATGTATATTACATTCATCATTTCCTGCTACACTACTCCCCTTTGCCCCTCCCCTTGCCTCTTCTAGCTTTAAGTTTGCTAATCTTTTTCTCTTTCACACCCAATAGTTGAGCTGTTGTCATTGCCTCATTCCCCTTCCAGGTAGTTCTCTTTGGGTAGTATGGCAGTTTTGTTGTTTGTGAACTACCAGTGCGATCACCTGTGAATGGTATCTTCCTAGTCCCAGAATTTTGTTGATTCTTATGCTGATTTCTAGTCTTAATATCAAAGATAACCTTAGGCCTCAAAACTGGATAAGTTTCTGCACCAAAGTCTGCTTGAATAAGCCTTCTTCTGGTTTGAGTATTCTGACTTGGCATCTGAGTTGCTTGGGTGTCATGATTGGAGTGCTGAGTTGGCATCTGAGTATAGAGACTGGATTGTTGACTTGGCTGCTGAGTGTACTGACTGGATTGCTGACTTTCCATATGAATGTTCTGACTGGAGTGCTGACTGGACAACTGACTTGGTTGGCTAGCCTGACTTGGCATTTGTTGGTCTTGTGCTTTAAAATCCGGATTAGGGACAATAAAGAATTCTGATTCTTGGTCTTTAGTTGTCTGAGTGTGGTCTTGAATATTCTTGGACTATAATTATGACCAAATATATTCTAAGTACAAAAACCAGATTGTAAGTATAAACAATAGATTGTAAGTATGTCTTATTGGCTAATGGACAACTTCTTTTATTATGGTTTGGCTTGCCACAAAAACCACTAAGTCATTTGAAGACCCTTCCTAGATGTTGACCATTCTCCTTGCCTTTTCCTAGCTTCATCCTTCTCTCTTGACCTTTTCACTTTAGGTCTACCAACCATCTTTGCTAATAGTGGTGGTTCCATGGCTTGGTGTGGCTCAACTTTCCAGAATTTTTGACCTCTAACAGGTTGCAGTTTGTGCTGATAGACCAACTGCCAAGCTTGTTTGGAACACCACCAGTGAATCCCAAGTGTTGGTTCTTGTTTCTTATAGTTGAATTCCATGATAGCATGAGCACAAGGGATTCCAAACAAGTCCCAAAGTCTGCATGTGCACCTTTGTTGCTCCAGAATCACTGTGTGCCTGTCTTCTCCTTCACTTATTTCAAAACCCTATCTCCATTGAAATTTTCCTTGCACTTTGAAGCCATCTCTCTAAAATCATTGTATAGCTCCATTGCATATGGGCTGTATTCACCTCTCCAACTGCTAACTTCATCTACTCTATCCTTTAGTTGATTCATCACCTTCAATTGTCAGCCAGTAAACAAGTAGTTAGTCAACAGTGAACTATTTAACAAGCATCTGTCAATTAGTAACATAGTAAACAAGCAGTTAGTCAATTAGTCAACAGTAACTAACAACAGAGTAACAGTAGACTTCACCCTCACTCTTATATCCTCAAGCATCTTCACAATTGGCTTATGTCTAGCTTCAAAAATCCAGGAGTTGAAAGACTCTGTAAAGTTTTTGTCCACCATTGGGTTCTTACATTGGGTATCAAAGTAAGCTCTACACCAGGTTACTGGAGGATATTTCAGCAAGTCCCTGACAACATCCTCAGACACTTCACCTAACTGTTTCAACATATCTTTAAATTCTTCCCCATATGTGCTCCAAGAACACCACCACATTAATTTTTTCATCTCATCTGTCTTCCAATCTTTGCTCCAGTTTGCTTTAATATACCTTGCACAATATCTATGATATGATTGTGGACATACATTCCTTACAGCATCTAATAGACCCTGCACATGAAGAAACATTACATTAACAAATTAAATAACATAATATAATGTTGGGTTTGAATCGCCCTCCATTATTCGCTACCTCGAAATATTAACGGGAGATTTGTTCAATGCTCGATTTGCAGATTGTCGATTCGATGAGGCATTTTTTCCAAAATTAGGGGGAGAAAATGGTGAAACAAAACGGGAATTTTTGTGCAAAAAACCATAATTGACTCATCTTGATCCACATGCCTCTATTTGTGAAAAAGATGTGCAAAAGATTATTCATTTGTAGAAAATAGCAAATTAAATGCCAGACGCATTTACGGATCTGAAAGGGACAACAAAATCACATATCCCTGCAGAGAATGTTCCAATCCGTATCGATGTCCCTATTGGACAATCTTCTAGTGCCATAGCTAACGAGTCAAAGGCACGCCTAAAACGTGGTAGACCATTGGGTTCTAAGGATCGAAATCGTAGAAAAAGAAAAATAAATGATCAAGATGACACTTCAAAAGAGTCTCATGAAGAAATCCACGATTTAACCAATGCTGAGATTCATGAGGAAATCAATGAGCCTGAGACTCAAGAAAATAAGGAACTATCAGCAAACTCAATCGATATTGAGATGAATTTGAATTGATCTGATATAGTGGTAGATGATATCTTTGCATATAATGTTACATCTAGCATTATGCAAAATGGCAAGAAGCAATCCAATCAGAGTTGGATTCATTCGCTAAACATGACATTTTTGGGCCTGTAATCCAAACACCTAATTGTGTTAAGCCTGTTGAGTATAAATGAGTCTTTATACGTAAGAGAGATTTTGAAAAATGAGGTACAAATATATAAGCCACGCCTTGTTGCACAAGAATTTTCACAAAGGCCTGGTGTCGATTATGAAGAGAAATATTCACCTATTATGGATGCAATAACATTTTGTTTTCTCATTATTTTTGCTGTCCATAAAAATCTTGACTAGCATTTAATGGATGTGGTTAAAACTTACATTTATGGATCACTTGATAATGAGATATACATGAAAATTTTCGAGGGATTTAAAATTCCTGACGCACCTAATTCAAAGTCTCAAAAAATATTTTCAATCAAATTGCAAATATCCTTGTATGGTCTAAAGCAATCAGGAAGAATATGGTAGTTCTGTCTGACTGAGTATTTATTAAAGGAAGGTTATATAAATGATGCCATTTGTCCATGTGTTTTTATAAAGAAAACGACGTCAAAATTTGTTGTATATGTTGATGACATAAACCTTATTGGAACTCCTACGGAACTCCAAAAGGCAATTGATTATTTAACGAAGGAATTCGAGATGAAAGATCTCAGAAAGATAAAATTATATCTCGGTTTGCAAATTAAACATTTGGCAAACAAGATTTTTATTCATTAACCTGCCTATATAGAAAAGCTATTGAAACGGTTTTATATGGATGGAGAACATTCTTTAAGTCTGTGAATAAGGATTCGCTCCAACCTCAACAAAAGAATGAAGAGCTTCTTGGACCTGAAGTACCATATCTTAGTGCAATTAGTGCACTAATGTATTTTGCTAATACTATAAGGCCTGACATAACTTTTTCCGTTAATGTCTTAGCAAGATATAGCTCTGCTCCTACGAGGAGATATTGGAATGAATCAAACACATATTGCGGTATTTAAAAGGGACTACAAATATGGACTTATTTTATGGCAACGATTACAGTCCCGATCTTGTTGGTTATGCTGATGCTGAGTATTTATCCGACCCACACAAGACTCGATCTCAAACAGGCTATGTGTTTACATGTGGAGGCACTGCAATATCTTGGTGATCGAATAAGCAATCAATCGTGACTACTTCATCTAATCATGCTGAGATAATTGTATTCATGAAGCTAGTCGAGAATGTGTATGGTTGAAATCTATAATACATCTTATTCGAGACAAATGTGGTTTGAAGTGTGACAAAGTACCCACGATTTTTATGAGGACAATGCAACATGCATAGCCCAATCGAAGGGAGGATTCATAAAAGGAGATAGGAAAAAGTACATTTCACCAAAAATATTTTTCACACATGATCTCCAAAAGGATGGTGATATCAATGTGCAACATATTCGTTCAAGTGATAATATAACTGATTTGTTCACCAAGTCTCTACCGTCGTCAACCTTCAAGAAGCTAGCATACAAGATTGCGATGCGTAAGGCTCAAAGATGTGAATTGATGCCCTCATCAGGGGAGTGAATACGCGTCGTACTCTTTTTTCCTTACAAGGTTTTGGCCTACTGGACTCTTTTCCCTTATCTAAAATTTTTTTTCATTGGATTTTATTTTAGTTAAGGTTTTAACGAGACACATTATATGTTGAATAGACATTCAAAGGGGAGAGGTTGATGTTATAAATAGAATTATATTTAAGGTGTATGTCTATATTTTAGAAAAGTTTTAGGGTTTTTTAATTGTGGCTAAGTCACTTTTTCCATATAAATAAAAGGGTTCTATTCCACTGTAATTCATCCCAAAATCAATAAGAATTCTCTCTCTATTTTTTTTTTCTTTTTTAACTGTTTTATTATAGCTATTTTTAGTATGAGACAGAGAGTATATTATATGTATATGTGTATTTTAAGTTGATATAGATTTAGGGGCGACTATATTATAAGTAAAAAATCCAATTGATTTGGCTTATTTTGGAAGGGGGTAATAAATTAATAATTGGTGGGGGGACTGAAATGACTATTTTTAGACAAGGGAAGTCGTGCTGATTGCTGAAGTAGTGGTCCACGTGAATGGATGGATATATATATATATCCTAACTGCTAAACAAGAGAGGAAGAGCTAATATAATTCCCCGGGTAAAACATCACAAAAAATCCTTGTCTTTGGCATTAAACTTGTAGTTTGAAGCTTAGAGGTTAGCTGCTAGTTATGAGGATCATTCAAACTGCTGGGTCTAATTACTCATTGCTCCTCCAACAATGCTCCTTTTCCAGGTGAATTTACTCTTCTTCTACCCCAATTTTAAAATTATGATATTATTGCTCTTGTTGGGTCAGAGTGGAGGCATTTTGTTTCATGTCCTGACCTTGGAAACTCATAGTAGAATCAAGAAAATTTTCATGTTTTCAGAAATTTCATGACTTGTTGTGTGCCTTATGCTTTATCTCTTTTTATTACAATGATAAAGAATAGAAAAGAACAGAAAGGGAATGCTTGTGTTTCTAAACAAATACAAAATACTAAGATATCTTTACACAAATAGCTGGCTGATTCACTGTTTACTTTTCCTACCCGGTTTACACTGATTATACATAATCACTGATTAGTGGCGGAGCCAGGATTTTTATTAAGGGGAGTCAAAATATAAAGAAACAAACTAACCAAGAAGTCAAGAGGGTCACATTTTTTTTTTAAATTACTAAGCTAAACAGTGTAATTTTCCGACGAAAGGGGACACCCGTTGGGTGCATGTGGCTCCGCCAACACTGATTATACATGGATTATACATATATTATATATCCACCGGCTATTGTTAGTTTAAGCAGTTGGGTGGGTGGCTATTTAGGTTAATTCTTCTACTAAAATAGTATATAACTTCCCTTCAACTCTGTTTCCTTCCAACCACACTCCTAATGTTCAAATTCATGTTACGGAAATTCGATTTTTTTTCCTTCTGTTCTTTTCATGCTATGGCTAATATAAAGCTGGTATTTGTTTCAGGAAGAGAATTGGAGTCGTCGAAGTGATCAAGTCTAATTTGTCTGACTCAGATGCCAAGAGAGCAAACCTTTCTGCCAGGAAGAAAGAAAGAATTAAGCTTCCCAAACATGACGGTATTGGTGGAGATAATAAATCATTTCATATAAGTGAATTTCTGAACCATAAATCTGGTGTTGAAGCAATGTTGAACAAAAGAGCTTTACAAAGCTTTGAATCTATTGATTCTAACATGTACAGGTAATGATTCGTTTTGTCTTGTTAAGTGTCTTGGTCCAAGGACATTCCATCTTGCTGTGAAACTATTGCATTTAACCACCTTGAACAATTTTTTAATATTGTGGCTGGATGTCAAGTAGTTTTCGAGTTATCAGTTTATGTATTGACAAAAAGATTGAATACCATTCGGTCATATAATGTCATCGTTACATAGAAAAGAAGTTTTGCAGAACAAACGCCACTGTGCAAAGAGATGAATTTGATCGAATTATCAAGCCTCTAAACAAGTATTAGAGTACTGAAAAAGTTAACAATTTCATACAGTTTTATGAATACTCTTATACTTCTATTGGTATATGAACCATAAAGGAGATGGCATTAGGCTCTATGCTGCATTCTAAATGACTTAAGGATCCACTTTTTGCACGGACAGGTCCTGAAATATGAGTTGTATGATTACTATCAATTTAACCAATTGGTACTTGTAGTTTTTGGTACCTTTAGAAGTTTGTTTCTGAGATTCTGCAGTAGCTAGGAAAGGCTTAAAGATTTCTAAGCTTTGTTAATAGGTGTTTCCTAAGAACCACCTGATATTTGTTGACTTAACCTGAATCTTGCTTTCATATACTATTGTTCTTATCATTTGTTCAAAGGCGTGAGACTTGGTTTATTTTTCTTTTCTTTTTCGGAAATCTTCATATATGGCTAGCTATAGATTCTTTTGGTCTCTGCTAGTTTTGCAAACAAATAACCGTTCGGTATATCTGCCCCCTACCTGCTAACATGCGGGCCTTCAAAAGAAGAAAATAATTTAGCCCCCTGTGCTTGTGATAGCAAAATAAGCTTAAAACCTAATCAATTTTGGTAATTAAGCTAACTGGTTCTCACCACAAGGCTACCACCTTAAACCAAGACTTAACTTTACTGTTTGTTACTTAAGAAAGAACTGCCAGTTGGGCTGTTATCCCACTAGGTAAGATGATATAACTTAAAACAGCGGCTAAATGAATTGAAAGCCAATTCTTATGATCGTCCAATAACACTAACCAAGTTGCAACGGATGTTTTCAAGAGCCAACGGATTGTGAATTGAGCAACATGAAATGAAATGTGCAAAACCAGCAGCTTACGCAACCAAAACTCCAGAGACAACCAAGCAAGATCTTTTGATGAATTCTTCTGACAGCTAAAGCATAATTGTATCTAAACGAGCATTCTACCCCTAAAGCATAGAGGATGACCAATGTATTTCAATAATGACTAATCAACAATGGACATTCTAAGTGGCCTAACTTCTTCCTCAGATAGTGAGCAGAACATAGAGACCTGGTGCTGTTGTTGGATAGATGATTAGAGTTTATCAACATAAGATAGATGTTATGTGATGATTAATATTCTTAATAGAGATACTTCTTAAAAATTCGGTAACCTCTAGGGTTTTAAACCCACCTCCCCAACGCCCGATCATGTTTTTTCTTATTTTCCCCTTGTGACTCAAATTCCCAAGCTCTTGGTTGAAAGCGAAGGGTTTTATCACTTGAGTAACCCCTTCTTGCCTTCCCGAATGGAGATATCAAATAACTTGGGGTAAATTTAATAATTCTCTTCTCTCCTTTTAGTCTGCGGATATTACTTCCCATTATTTAACGTATTTAACTAAATGGAGGAGATGATATGCTTAATTAGATTCTCTAACTATTTGGGGGAGTAGAAGTGTGTAAATTGAGAAGATATGAAATCCTCAAGAACTATCCTGCATGAGAAACTTTCATGTAACTCACATAAGGTTAATGTTTAGCATATTTCCTGTGTTTCTTGAGGTATCCATAAAAGATATGGCTAGGCAAAAGGAAGAGGGAAATTCAACATAGATAAGGAGATTTGGATAGAACCATTCAGTAGAACCGTCAAATATCACATTATGAAAAATGGTTTGCAGCCACTGAGAGTTTCAACTACTTTGGTGCCTTTTCAGTTTGTGACGGATTATCAGAAATATTCATGTATTAATACCAGATACTCACTATGTGGCAGAGAAAATAGTTCATCTTGTGCTTCCCAGCCTTTACATCCCAAATAAGAGTTATAAGATTTTGCTGATTATGTTTCTTGCAGGTGTACTTTGCCACAAGTTCAACTTCTGAATTTTGAAGTTGCCCCTGTTTTGATTTTACAAGTGAACCCAACCAGCGAAGACTGCACTGTGGAGATGTTGTCTTGCAAGGTAAGGCTCCCAAAGACTGCGAAGGTAATAAGCATAGATTGATTCTACTTCAAGTATAATATCCCTGATTCTGGAAACATCGCCAACCAAAGGAAGCATTATCTGTGATGTGCTTTTCACCTAAGTTGCTCGGACACGGGTGCGGATCTAGAGGTCGGATCCTTCGAGATGTAAATTCTAAGATTCGGGGATACGGATCCTAGTACAGATACGGATGCGGGGATCCGGCTAAAAATAATTCTAAAAAAATAAAAAAATATCTAAATTATGAGGAATTTGGTGGAATACTTATGTATAGCTTGTAAAGTGTGAATTTCTTTTTTATTCTCAAGTTGTAGATAAGTAAAGAATTGATTTCCTGGATAAGGTATGCTATTTTCTTCAAATTCGGCCTAGTTTTGGTACTGATTTCGGGAATCAAATTATATCTCGTCTCAGATTTTTCCGTCTGTCGCGGTCAAAGTACCCAAAAGTGTTTGACCTAATCCGGTACGGATCCCATACCCACAACCATACTAGTGTCGTGTCGACACGGGTACGGCACCTAAACTGCCATGTCAGAGCAACTTAGCTTTTCAGTGCCTCTTTCTTCGGGACCAACAATCTTCCAAAGTTTCAATCACAATTGAGGTTTTAGTTGAAATGCTTCATGAGCTAGCTAAACGTGGAGATGTTTAGTTGTCTGAAAATGAAATTATGTTGTGTGATCTCCAGTTAATATAATTGCTATGGGGAGTAAAGTATTCGCAGTTGCAGCTACTGCTTTTAATCTAGTTAGTACCATTGGAGAAGAATTTTATCTGGAGTGATATAGAGAGGACATAAAAGAGTGTAGTTAAGGTTTAATTACCCAATCTTTGTACAATCAAGAGAACAGTTTTCTTGTGGACATTAGCTTCTCCACGTTTAACGTGACTATTCTTCTTTTTAAATGAGTCTTGCATATTCATCGACCTTCCTTTCGAATACACGTAACTCACTAAAGGAATAAATAAACCTGATAGCTTAAGATTTATCGCTAATATGTACAACCATCATCTGCTGAGATTCTATGTTTCTTAAATTAGTTATCGTTCAAGAAGTTGATATATAAGTGCGTAATGTTCATTGCAGTTTGAGGGTTCTGATTTGGTAGAGCAGCAGAATGACCACTTTTCAGGTATATCAAAACAGGATTAGAGCATGACATTGTTAACTTGATTTTGTAACATACTTAGAACTTATAATTACATGTCTACACATGCAATTTTGTTAACTTGCAGCATCAATGGTAAACCGTATATCGTGGGAAACAGTTGGATCTCAGCCTTTCCTAAATGTTGATGTGAAATTAAATATCTCTCTTGAGGTTATTCTCCCTCTCTTTCCTTAGAATGTTTTATGCTTATTCTCATGCCAAATTTCCTATGACAGATGTAGGAAAATTTCTCAGAAAGAAAAGGCTACCCCGTTTAACATTATCACTTTAGCAGTACTGATTTTTCTTCTCAGAATTTCTCCAGAACAGTTTCAATCTGAATGTTGCAAGTGTTATTCTTCATTCTCAGTTTTGACAGCATCGCTTGCAAATATTATGATTACAGTAATGGAATTGATATAGGGAACGGGAGAGGCGAATTTAGGATTTAAGTTCTATGGGTTTAACCTTAATATTATGGGTTCAGACCTACTATATGTTGTAATTCTAGAGGATTTTTATACATAAATTTATGCTCTGCGTTGAAAGTACTGAGTTCAGATGAACCCGGTGTCTCAGTGCTACATCCACCATTGGGAACAGATGAGGAGTACAAGGTTGAAGGTAAACAGCATGAATATGCTCGTGCATGTTTACATACATGCAGCAAGGGATAAAGAGAGCCACTTCCTTGCTATGTTTGTAGGACTCTCCAAACATATCGCCGGATGCGTGTCGGATTCTCCAAAAGCAGTGTATTTTTGGAGAATCCGACACGGGTGCGGCAGTATTTTGGAGAGTCCACGCAACATAGCTTCCTTGTCCTAATATCTGACGTACAGTATTAAACCTTTTCCTACACTAACCAGGAAAAATAAATGCTGCTCCCTCTTTGAATCATAGCTGCCTTTCAGTTCTCATTGCTCAAACAATGTATTTGGTGTTTCAAATATGTACAAATATTAAATTTAGAACTCAGTTATTAACACTTGTCGTGTACTAAAATCAAGAATCCTTAAGGTTGAGATCATTGCTCCGCCTCTGACGTTATATGTTCTCATTTTTCACTTGTTAAGCCTTAATTGGAGTAGGCATGAACTTCTTAACCGTGCTCCATGTAAACTTTCTATTTACAATTTTATATCACTGATCCATCTGATTGTAGACTTGTAGTTAGTTATAGTAACACCAGAATGTGATATGCGGGATATAACCAGATTTGGATGGGTCATGAATGATCTATCAATAATCTTCAGTCTGTTGTTCCACTCCAGAGAACCGAGGTCTAAATGTATTTGAATGAGTAGATTCTTTTAGTGAAACTTATTGTTAATCAGAGATATATTTCCTTTGAATCTCTACAACATTCCAGTACAATTATCATATTGACAAGAAAAATTTCTTGTATATCATGATCCTCTCAATAGAATTTGTCACCTTATATTGTATTTGCAGATATATACCATGCCATTTACCATGCTGCCTACTTCTGCTGTTGAGAGTCCCGGTAACTTGTGAGTCTATTGCTAAATTGTTTTTACTCTCTGTGATCACAAATAGACTTAGAAACAAAAATTGCAATGTAAATTAGATATTAACCAAACTCTGTTTATTGACATGTGTGCTTTCCTGTACCTGGATTTTTCTTAAGAGTAAGGACCATATTGAAGTAAAGTAAATAATCGGAGTGTCATACAAGGTCTTTGCTCTGATTTAGACATGAAACCTTTTGCACCAAGCTTTGTCTATCTCATTTGAACCTAAATACATCTGCATGTTTCCATTTGCCAAGTTCTATCGATAATTCCGTTACTCCAGAAGTTAAGCTGATCATTACTAGTTAGCAGTGACACTTTTACTTGATCATTTCAGCATATAAATGAACATAGACCTCTTCATAGAGCTGTTACTTGCTGTAAGGGTGACAAATTCCCGCTATAAACTTTTCTTGGTATCGACCTCGTGGAACAGCCATTTCCATTGGATGGATTCCTTGTAAAAGTGCTTTATACAACATAGCTTAAACTTGATATTGAATGTCTTGATGATTCTTTTTATGGAACTTGTCGCTACGGACATCTTTATCATTGTGAAAACAAAGTTCTGCAGACAATCTAATAGTTTCAAAATGAAATGATATTTCTACCGTAAAAATAGAAATAACCCTCACAATTTTTATAGTCATTAGTCATCTTTAAGAATTCTGAAATACCTATTTCTGTTACTTTTGTATTTCATCTCAATCCTTATCACAAACTATGTTTCACACAGAATGATGCAGGCTTTAGTGGACAGGCTAGTACCGTTGCTTTTGCAACAACTGCTTCAAGATTATGACAGCTGGGTTCAGAAACATCGGAAATATCTGTCATGAATCCAACTCCTTTGTACCTGAGTAAGTTTACTACATTTATGGCTTGGTGAGGAAAATATAAGGAAACTCCATCTAGCTACAATACTCCATCTGAGCCCATTTGTTCCATCCTTGGTGGGTAGGTTTACCCACCCGGACAACTGTACTTGTGGGTTGTTGGCTTGTTGCAAGCTTTCAAATGGGTGGTCCGCACAAGCTGGTTCAGACATCATCATATCGAAAAGTGTATGAAATTCTATCCTTCTATGGTCGAAGTGTAAGCTGCCTATTTTGATGCTCATTTCTTTGTGCAAAATGTCAATCTCTACCTGAAAAATACCAACTTGTTTTAGTGATATTAATTCATTCAAGTCTCTGAGGTCGCCGGTGTCTGAAATCGTAAGCTTGCTACATGCTAACTTGTTTATTTTTCTGGGGCTGCGGCTGACCGCTTATCTTGGCAACACAGCCCATATAGTTTTTGTCATACTAAATTATCTCTCTTTTTCCCTATCATTGTTCTGAGGTGGAGTCAGATGCCTATATGGTTAAAATTTTACTAAAATTGAAACAAATAGTGAATATGATATCAAAATTTAAAAATATAATGAGTCCAATAATAATAACCTTACAAGATATTGAACGTACAGAACTGAAATCTTACATTCACATTTTCTTATTATCCTCGCGAACAAGAAGTATTCCATTTTATAATTAGGTTTCATGTTTGATGCAAAGGGGAAAGCAACGATGAATTTCACTTTGGAAAGGAAGAGGGCAGTTCCAAACGAAGGACCCAGTCTCAGGGGGCAAGCTTCCCGCTGTTCAAGTGTCAAGTCCCGAGTGCTTGTGTCCGCCGAATGCTTCCTTTTTTCTTTTTATTAATCTTTTCTTGCAATCAACTGTAAGGTGAGAGGCAGCATATAGTCTGTTTTCATCCTTTATATAGTCTGTTTTCAAAATAATTCCTCTCTCACATTAAATGTTCTAAGTTGATTTCGGCAGTCAAAACTATTAAGCTCGGGTATAAATTAGAGGAATTTTCTTAAAACACTATAATTTAGAGCTTAGTAACTATAGTTTGTGTGGTTACTGTTTGTACCTACTATTCAATTGTTATCAACTTGTATCACTTGTATTCAAACGCACACCGAATACAATCTATGTCAGGTATATTCGTTCGCACAAATTGTATTCATTCGCGCAACGAATACAACATGTATCAACTGTAACCAAGGCGAATTACAAGGGTGCATACAATCGATTGTATTCGTTCATGCAACGAATACAACCAACACTTCCGCTAATTAAGCGAGCGATCTAACCAACTGAGTTCTTGTTTCATTTCAAAATAATTAATTTCTTGTTTCATGAATACAATATATATGTTTGATGTGTCGTGTAATATTCCCATTTACACGCTGAATGCCTTTTTTCCTTTTGAACTAAAGGCATTTATCCTACTTTAATGAGTGCCTACTATAATGTTGGCCATTTCCGCTGCTATCCCATTGAGCAGAATATATTGGCCATTTCCGCAACACGCTTGGGAAGGCAACGCATTCTGAATTCACCAGAAGGAAATAAATGCATAGTCATGTTACAGTTTACTTTGTCTTAAAGGCTCCGGGTGTCACACATTTTGAATGTAGACATGCTGCAATTTACTTTGTCTAAAAGGATAGAAAATTTATCGGTTTGGTCTATTTGAGTTTCGGTACGGGTTATTCATTTTTGGAGTTAATATTAACAAACCGATCGAGCAAAAAGATTACGTAATAATTATGATAACTTGAAAAAAAAAAGCATAAAAATTCAACCCGATTATATATTTTGTACAAGAAAAAAGGTTCCTTGTCACTTTATATTTAGATACTTAAGGCAAAAATTTATAGTAATAAGCAATCTAAATATTAAAGCAGAAGTAAGTTTACACACATTTTTCGATTTGTATTTTTTTGAAAATGAACTCACTTGATATTATATACGATTGTCCTACTTTAGAGCAATTTGACAACAAATCAAACTTTTATCATTGATTAGAACAATAACTTATTCTAAGGATTTTTTATTTATTTTTGCAAATAGATTACCATAGTTGTGGTCCTGAAAAAATAATTAACTTTTCATTATCTATTGATAAATCATGGAGGAGTTAGGAAAATGCAAGAACGGGAATTTCTTTGAAGAAATTTGTGAAAGAATTTGTTTATATCTTCTATTAAATGCTTAAAGAAAAGAAGGAGAAAGAAATTTCAAAATAAAGAAATAAGATCAAAGAAAAGTCAATAAAAACTACTAATAAACAAAAAAGAGCAATTAAGGAAAGAGAAAGAAGAAACAAAGAGTCCTCCTGCACCACTGGAATCGAACTTGCACCACTAGGATGAAAATGGTAGTGCCTTGCCAATGGGGCCTTGAGCTTTTCTGCTACTGAGAGTGCCACTTAAAATATTTATATACATTTCTTCTATATATATATGCATGTATGCATATATAATATCGTATAACCTCGACTAAAACTTGCAGGTGGCTCACACCCCGTCCCCTACACATAGATCCAACCCTGAATGCATATTGTGAATGGGCATGAGGACCTTACCTACACAAGGAAGCCCCATGTAACACACCCTCCCAAGCCGGAAATCATAAAAGAGTTAAAAGAATGGCAATGGAAGAATAACCGTTACTTATGGTTAGCCTCAAGGTTTCACATATTGATTTTATAACAAATCAACATCAATTTTAACCAAAGAACATTTACTCGTGGTAAATTTATTTTTGCATAGGTTTTGTCATGATCCAAAAACCACTAGTTGTGATGGCACCTAATTCGATGCACTAGGTAGGCCAATTAACAGACAATACATGCCAAATAAAATTATAGAAAAATAATGAAGAATTATCTGAGCTTTTACAAATTTTTCAAGAACTGGTAGTACAAATCATGAGTTTCTAAGACTTACAATTTACAAGCTGATACGAATAATTACACGATCTCTTGAAGACTACATAAATAGCTTAATAAAATCTAAAGCCACTAAGGACAAGTGGCAGCTAAATCCGAAATGCATGAACATCTTCAAGGTCAGCTCTCAACACCACCAGCAGCTCCGCTCCAAAAGTCTGCACACAAGGTGCAGAAGTGCAGTATGAGTACAACCAACCCCATGTACTCAGTAAGTATTTTGTCTAACCTCGTCGAAGTAGTGACAAGGATTTTTAGTAAAAAGATGCTCACTAATAAAAATCTGCACCGAAATCCAGCAATAGAACTATACTACAGTATAACACGATAGAATACACGATACGAATGTACAAAACAATAATAGAGTACTAGAAGAAATCACAGTTCAACAGGTGCCAATATCTCACCCAATACTTTCCTTAGAGAGAAAACCAACAAGCCACAATAATCACCTGAAAAATTTAATAGTGTGATAAATATACTCAAGACATCAAATCCAACGGCACGACAACATCCTTCGTGCATTTATCTCATCCTCACCAATTATGCGTAAAACAGTACCAACCGAATGGCAGTAATGCCGATAATAGAAATGACAAAGTAGGAAATGCGCAAGTAGCAATAATGAACGAGAATTTACATAAGGACATTAGTAACAGACTAGGAAGATAGCTTATAGGTAATGATAACGATTAGGAAAAGGAATATAACTTCAACTACTAGCATGGTGAAGACATCAAGATAGGTATGCCAAATAAAGAAGAGGACACATGATCTTTATAAGTTAACAAGTAAAGACATGAATGAATAACATGGAAGAAGACCTATACTTAAGTGCAACAAAATAGATATGACATGGATGCAATTATAACAGCAGGAAGTAGGCATAATATTTGCAAGTTAAGCAAGTAGAAGGCATGGGTAACACGACAACAATTGGGATTGAGGATAACGACATGACAGTTACTACAAATCACATAAGAACCATAAATACGACAATAATAACTCAAGGTAAAGACATGAAGATATCTGCAAGAAAGGATATCACAACATAATGCATGGTCCTTGTCCTGACTTGCACGGAAACACCCTTCGTGCCATGAACTCGCAATAACATGAAAGCATAAGCACGTCATCACCCTTCATGCTTTTACTCACATAACATGGCACGACATCATCCTTCGTGCTTTTACTCACAAATGATATGGTACGGCATCACCCTTCATACTTTTACTCTCAATAATATGGCACGACATCACCCTTCGTGCTTTACACTCTTCCTTATCAAGCATATGTATGTCAGTGACAAACAAGGCAGGAAGCATAAATAACGTCTAGGAGAGTGCTCAAACGAAAATTCCAAATGAATCCCAATTACAACTTTCCAAGCCTACAATGGTTCAATAAGCCTGCAAGAACCTTATCATTCATGTATTTCCACAAATCTCATGAATGATCTACAACACAAGTATAGAATCTAGTATCTCAAGAATATCGGCCGTAATAATGTATTAATGATTACGCATAGTGATGACCGGATTAAATACATCAATGTATTCTCAGAATTCCATCAAGTTTGATCTAGTTATAATAAGCTAAGTCTTAGTTTCTAACATTTAATATTATGTTCTTTGTATCTAGGAGTCAAGTAAGACATGAAGCAAGAAAGTCACATGAATCTACAAGGCAAAATTTATAACCTAATTAACCCTCGGGCATGGTTAACCCTGGGACATGCATATATGCTCATCACCTCATATATGCATCACCCACCGCATATAGAAAACAATGTCAAATAGTAGGAAAAATTTCCTCAACAAAGTTAGGCAAGACACTTACCTCAATTCGGCTAATTCAAAACCGGGGTCCAAGGGTAGGTCTTGACTACCCATAGCCTCACGGGTCCAAATACGTATTTTGTTTCCAAATCCGAGTCTTATTCAACTCTCAAATCGCAAATTTTCATTTTTCAAAGTTTTGACAAAAGCCCCAAATTTTTTCCTAGATTCTCATGAATTTGATGTTAACTCTTATGTAAAATCATGAAATGTAGTTGAGAATTTATTAGAGGTACTTGCGTGATGATTTGGTATGAAAGTCCCTTCACAAAATCACCTCCCATCGAAGGTAGGTTTCAAAATGAAGCTAAGTCTCGGAATTCTTAGCATTTAGCAGGCTGCAGATGTCACATTTGCGACAGGGGCTTCGCAAATGTGACCTCAGCAAATGCGAACAAAATATCGCAAATGCGAACTAGAAATGTTTCTGCTAAGGTCGCATTTGCGACAAAACGCTTCGCAAATGCGAAAGGGGGCCATAAAAAATGCGAGGAATTCTTTGCAAAAGCAAACTCCTGCCCAGAAGCCCAGGTTCGCAAATGCGGTGATGCTTTGCAAATGCGATAGTCGCATTTGCGACCAAAACATCGCAAATGCAATTAAACCAGAACCAGCACTCAAAATTTTAACAAAACAATCCGAAACCAATCCGAAAATTACCCGAGCTCCTGAGGCTCCAAACCAAACGCCCATACAAGTATAAAAATATAACACGAACTCGCTCGAGCGAACAAATTATCAAAATAACCTCTAGAATAACGAATCAGATGCCAAAACGCATGAAGATCAAAGGAAACTTCAAGAACTTCTAGAATCACAACCACACGTCCGAACCATATCAAATCAACCTACAAATGGAGCCAAATTTGCAGACAAGTTCTACATGACGAAACAAACCTACTCGGAGCTTCAACTTATGCATAACAACCTCGAAACGATGAATCGCTCCTCAAGTCAAAATCAATGAACTTTGGAACTTCAACTTCTACAACTGATACCGAAACGTATCAAAACATGTGCGATTGGCCTCAAATTTGGCACACACGTCACATTTGACATTACGGACCCACTCCAAACTTTCGGAATTGGAATCCAACCCCGATATCAAAAGGTTCACTCCCGGTCAAACTTCTCACAAATCCAACTTCCACCATTTCAAGACTAATTCGACTACGAACCCCCAAATTACAATCCGGACGCGCTCCTAAGTCCAAAGTTACCCAAAGGAGCTAACAGAACCAAAGAAACTCAATTCTAAGATCCAATGCTAAAAGGTCAAACTTGGTCAACTCTCACAACTTAAAGCTTAAATATTGAAGTTCATTCTTCCAAATCGATTTCGGATAACTCGAAAACCAACATCGACGATTTTCGTAGATCATAATACATCATGCAGAGATACTCGAGCCTTAAACTATCGATAGAAGTGCAAATTCTCAAAACGACCAGCTGGGTCGTTACATCCTCCACCACTTAAACACACATTCATCCTAAAACGTTCCAGGATTCATTCTAAAGCTATCATACCACAGTGTAACCTTACCATGCACATACCCTAGGGTGATCCCACGTCACTTCGCTCCATATAAGCCTGTCAACACATTATAACTGGAGATCCTTACTTCAACCTTAGCTTGTAAATCTTAGAACCCAATTTCCATCATCCAGAATTCGTTACAAGCCTCGAATCTCACATCCACACATTGTATAAACCTGAACAACCGTATTAGGTAATAACCATAACCCCAAGATGAAATTGCATGATACACCCCATCACTCAGACACTCACAGCAGGAACTGCTTACCACCATTAGTGGCTAAAAACAAATTCGGTGCCGGTAGTAAACCTCATATCGATTAGACCCGCGTTCAAAACCTTCATACCTTGTTGATGATGAAAGAAACACGCATAACCTCTTAACCACTCATCAGATCAATAAGCCAAGAAACTCACTCGTCCGACCAGGGCCATTGCCCAAATCCTCAAAAAAATATAGTGTTATTCTTCCAAACCTTCCTCATCCCAATACGATAGTGCAAACTCAAGTCTAGAAACCTCATCTCAGCCAATATAAAAAGCCCCACTGACAAGTATCAACAATAATCATATGGAGCCCCACACAACAAAGTCTCGAACACCAACAGGTAATAATTAAGACACGACAGATAACAATAAGAGAGCTAAATAAGAAGACTACTAAACAAGTTAAGCAGGCATGGAAATTTTAGCATTTTACCGTGAACTATTTTCAACAAGGTGAAAGAAAAACTACACGAAGTAAGCATCAGGAGTTACATTTCATCACAGTACCATTGTGGTGTGCAACCCGATCCCATCATATGAATCCACATAGGGAACCCATCGAGCCATGATACTCGGGCTCACTGATCATATGAGCGTCAATATCAAGCACATCAGAGTGCACAAAATATAACCGTGGGAAGATTATTAGAAAAAAATAATACGGAGAAGAACAAGTACAACTATGATGCAATAAGCAAATCAACATCACGAAGGCGATGTCGCCCATAGTTCCATGAGGCCTAAACTGAATTACAATATGCGTGCGAAGAACCATGTAACCCTCATAAACCATCATAACATAAGAGAGGAACACATAATACAAACCAAAGCGCGAATGACATCTACTCCGCCCGACGATATACCTGTGGAACAGCTGCGCAGGAGTAAGCAAATCCGATCTGATACAGAATACACATTCTCATTCAGCCTACCAATGGGTCCCCAAATCAACTCTGATCATCCCCGAACGGACAAATAGCCCTCCAAAAGTCCATAACTATCATCTAGCTAGCTTTAGCCATATTTCACAGTCCACAACCACGAAACAATCTACTTTTGAGAACTCCCAGTCTACAAATCCATAGAACACACGATTCACCCTACCTGATCCCAACTCCACCGCCCAAATGTCTAACACATCTCTCGAATACGATCATCCCGCGAGGAATACTTCTATAATTCTTCCATGCCACATAGTAAAATATGAATCTCATCAGCCGACTAACCAGCAAGCACTACAATATCAATGATGCATCCGTAAGTCAAAACACAATGCGCCTTCTGAAATGTGCACCCTTCTCAAGCAATACCAAGTAATAATAGCATCCATCTAGACATTTGAAACCGCCCGTGTTGTCTAAGAATCCATGAACTCCCCTTCAAAACTGTACCTTGAACTTGCATATGCAAAACTCAATCCCGATTAGCTAGAAACCTTCTATTTGATCTCATCCAGGAGGAAATCACAATACGCAACACGTTCCTCACACTAGTAGGAAATATTCACCTCAAATTGTGATAGAAATCATTGAGAATCGCTTAGAATCCATTTGCACATAACCAAGCTATCAAAACTGAATCCCTCTAACTCAACCAAGCCACGCAGTTTCCCAAAACCCATGAGCATTGCCACAAAACACCTGTGGAGACCCACCACATCATAAGTAACCAAATAACAGATCTTATCATTACCGGGTTGATCCAATTTACTATCAAATTGCCCTGTTTCCTATGGTTCCTTCCAAATTACCCTCAATTTGACACCCCTCCTTGCGAGAACACCATGATCCTTTCCCCGAAGCTCTCCATAAGATATTCTAGCATAAAAACCACACCGCCTCAAGGCCCATAAGCCGTTGCATTCCCACTTAGCACCCCAAAGTACCACAATTGAGGCACCCACTCTGAAGAGACCTTCTATGAATATAAAGCCGTTTCCTCCACCACTTAGTCTTCAGGAATGAAATGCATTATTCGCAATGACACAGAAATACCGCGAGCCTCGATACCATCCAACGTGAATATCAGATTCTAGCCACAACTACTAAGTCATCGCTTAATCTTCCTGAGTCTGAACTCGCCAATAAGGCACGCAAATCAAATTTGTTCCACAATTAAACAACATAAAAAACCTTTCAACACCCTCATAACTCGAGACTATAAGTCACCTCAAGACAGAAATCAAGCACCCAATAGTACTTTTTACACCTCAAGCAGACTCTTCTCGTCACATTCAAATCATCTGAACATAGCCCGCAATCATATCCTACTCATCATTTAGTCGTCCAACCACTCACCGACCAAAAATTCCACTCATAGGGAGATTATCTGATGTATATATCCAAAGGCACGTGTTCACACAACCGAAATTACCGTGCTCAAGCTACAGTCCAAACTCGGCCTCAAGTCCTCAAGACTGACCCATCACCAACACACAGAAATCAGATCTCGCACCTCATCCATGGGATTACAAGCCATCGATGCACATCCGATACTAAGTGCTCGCATGCGCATACGAATGCGTGGAACGAATTCAAAAAGTTATGCTTCAAGATGAATCAATGCCGCACGATAAGGAAAGAAAGATAGGAAGTTTATCCTAAATGCCATGTAGCCTCTAGAAGATAGGTATGGACGTCATCATATCGATCCGCAAGACTCTATTAGAGCTCTGATACTAACTTATCATGACCTAGAAACCACTAGTCGTGATGACACCTAACTCGACCGCTAGGTAAGCAAATTAACAGAAAGTACATACCAAATAAAATTATAGGAAAATAATGAAAAATTATATAAGCTTTTACAAATTTCTCAATAACTGGTAGTACAAATCATGAGCTTCTAGACTTAGATTTTGTAAGATGATACAAATAATTACACGATCCGTTGAGGACTACGTAAGCAGATTAATAAAATCTAAAGCCACCAAGCACAAGTGGCAGCTAAATCCGAAATGCACGAACATCTTCAGCGTCAGCTCTCAACATCACCAGCAGCTCCGTTCCAAAAGTCCGCACACAAGGTGCAGAAGTGCAATATGAGTACAACCGACCCCATGTACTCAGTAAATATTTTGTCTAACCTCGTCGAAGTAGTGACGAGGCTATCTATTAAAAAGATGCTCACTAATAAAAATATGCACCAAAATCCAGCAATAGAACTATACTACAATATAACAGGATAGAAGACACGATACGAATGTACAAAACAATAATAGAGTACTAGAATAAATCACAGTTCAACAGGTGCCAATATCTCACCCAATCCTTTTCTTAGAGCGAAAACCAGCAAGCCTCAATAATCACCTGAAAATTTAATAGTGTGAGAAATATACTCAAGACATCAAATCCAACGGCACGACAACATCCTTCGTGCATTTATCTCATCCTCACCAGTTATGCGTAAAACAGTACCAACCGAATGGCAGTAATGCTGACAACAGAAATGACAAAGTAGGAAATTCGCAAGTAGCAATAATGAATGAGAATGTACATAAGGACATTAGTAATAGACTAGGCAGAAAGCTTAGAGGTAATGACAATGATTAGGAAAAGGAATATAACTTTAACTAACTAGCATGGTGAATTCAAGAAGATAGGTATGACAAAAAAGGGAGAGGACCCATGATCTTTATAAGTTAACAAGTAGAAACATGAATGACTAACATGGAAGAAGACATATACTTAAGTGCAACAAAAAAGATATGACATGGATGCAATTATAACAGCAGGAAGTTGGCATAATATTTGCAAGTTAAGCAAGTAGAAAGCATGGGTAACACGACAACAATTGAGATAGAGGATAAAGACAGGAGAGTGACGACAAATCACATAAGAACCATAAATACGATAATAACAACTCAAGGTAAAGACATGAAGATATCTGCAAGAAAGGATATCACAACATAATGCATGCCCCTTGTCCTGACTTGCACGAAACACCTTTCATTCCATGAACTCGCAATAACATGAAAGCATAATAATATAAATGCAATAACACGACATCACCCCCTGTGCTTTTACTCACATAACATGGCACAACATCACCCTTTGTGCTTTTACTCACAAATGATATGGCACAACATCATTCTTCGTGCTTTTACTCTCAATAATATGGCACGACATCATCCGTCGTGCTTTACACTCTTCTCATATGGTAATGTATATACAATGACAAGGCATCACCCTTCGTGCTTTACACTCTTCCTTACCAAGCATATGTATATCAATGACAAACAAGGCAAGAAGCATAAATAACTTCAAGGAGAGTGCTCAAACGAATATTCCAAATGAATCCCAATTATAACTTTCCAAGCCTACAATGGTTCAATAAACCCGCAAGAACCTTATCAGTCATGTATTTCCACAAATCTCACGAATGATCTACAACACAAGTATAGAATCTAGTATCTCAAGAATATCGGCCGTAACAATGTATTAATGAATATGCATAGTGATGAACGGATTAAATACATCAATGTATTCTCAGAATTCCATCAAGTTTGATCAAGTTATAATATGCTAAGTCTTAGTTTCTAACATTTAATACTATGTTCTTTGTATATAGGAGTCAAGTAAGATATGAAGCAAGAAGGTCACGTGAATCTACAAGGTGCAATTTATAACCTAATTTAACCTTGAGCATGGCTAACCTGGCACATGCATATATGCTCGTCACCTCATAAATGTGTCACCCACTGCATATAGTAAACAATGTCAAATAGTAGGAAATATTTTCTCAACAAATTAGGCAAGGCACTTACCTCAATTCGGCTAATTCAATACTCAATTTAGCTTATTTTAACAAAATTCACTTCTGCTCGGCTCAATCTAGCCAAAGACGACTTAAATACATCACACAATACAAGGAAAAATAATTTCAAATAATAAAGCTATGATTTTTTATTCAATTTCTAAAAAGTCAACGAAAAGTCAATCCCCGGGCCCGCCCAAAACCCGGTCCAAGGATAAGTCTTGACTACCCATAGACTCTCAAGTCCAAATACATATTTTGTTTCCAAATCCGAGTCCTATTTGACTCTAAAATCCCAAATTTTTATTTTTCAAAGTTTTGACAAAACCCCTAAATTTTTTCCTAAGATTCTCCTGAATTTGATGTTAAATCTTATGTAAAAACATGAAATGTAGTTGAGAATTGATTAGACGTACTTACCCAATGATTTGTTATGAAAATCCATTCACAAAATCGTCTCACATCAAAGCTAGGGTTCAAAATATAACAAAATGAAGCTAAGTCTCGAAATTCTCAGCATTTAGCAGGCTGTAGATGTCACATTTGCAACAGGGGGTTCGCAAATGCGACCTCCGCAAATGCGAACAAAATATCGCAAATGCAAATTAGAGATTTTCGTGCTAAGGTCGCATTTGCGACCAAACGCTTTGCAAATGCGAAAATGGGGCCATCACAAATGCGAGGAATTCTTCGCAAAAGCGAACTCCTGCCCAGTAACCCAAGTTCACAAATGTGAGGCTTCTTTGCAAATGCGATATTCGCATTTGCTACCAAAACATTGAAAATGCTATTAAACCAGAACTATCATTCAAAATTGTAACAAAACAATCCGAAACCAGTCTGAAACTCACCCGAGCCCCGATACTCCAAACCAAACACCCACACAAGTCTTAAAACATAATATGAACTCGCTTAAGTGATCAAAACATCAAAATAACCTCTAGAATCACGAATCAAATGCCAAAACGCATAAAGATCAATGGAAACTTCAAGAACTTCTAGAAGCGCAACCACACGTCCGAACCATATCAAATCTACTCCAAATGGTGCCAAATCTTGCAGACAAGTTCTACATGATGAAATGACCTAGTAGGAGCTTTAACTCATGCATAAAAACCTCAAAACGACTAATCTCTCCTCAAGTCAAAATCAATGAACTTTGAAATTTCAACTTCTACAAACGATGCCAAAACCTATGAAAACACATTCGATTGGCCTAAAATTTTTTACACACGTCACATTTGATATTACGAACCCACTCTAACTTTTAGAATCGAAATCCGGCCCCGATATCAAAAATTTCACTCCCGGTCAAACTACCCAAAAATTCAGCTTCCGCCATTTCAAGACTAATTCGACTACGGACCGCTAAATTACAATTCGGGCGTGCTCCTAAGTCCAAAATCACCCAATAGAGCTAACGGAACCAATAAAATTCCATTCCGAGATCTAATACTAAAAGGTCAAACTTGGTCAACTCTCCAACTTAAAGCTTAAATTTTAAAGTTCATTCTTCCAAATCGATTGCGCATAACTTGAAAACCAACACCGATGATTTACGAAGATCATAATACATCATGCGGAGATACTTGAGCCCTAAAAATACCGAGAAGAGTGCAAATGCTCAAAATGACCGATCAGGTCGTTACATGTTTATTCAGCAAAAAAAGATTTGGTAAGAAATAATGAAATCAAGGAAATAAGCTAGGATGTAAAGAGGACAAGTCTGTTGAAAATCAAGGAAGGAAAAATCACAAAGGAATTTGGAACGAGATTACAAAGAGTACTTTTATTAATGATTTCTAGCTTGCTAAAATCATGGCCAGAATATTTTGCAAGAAGAATTGAAGTAATACTGATCACACCAAAGAAGGAAGTTTATATATACAACAATCAAGAATAATTTTTAAGTGATCCGATGTTGATTCTTTACTACAGAAAGGACCATGATTTTGTAGAGTATCAAGAACAGAAACCTCAAGTCCAGTAAGGAATCCACAAATCAAGCCAGTAAAAGATCCAAGTTCAAGAAGATCCATATGTGACCAGTTTCTAAATAATACAAATTAAGATCCAGTAGAAGAAAAAGGATCTTGAATTTTTATTGGGTTATCTAAATAAAAGCTAAAGTTAATTTGTGCAATCAAAAACCTATCATAAGAAAAAGCTTTTAGAGTTATTTTTGGAAAACTCTATCAGGCAAATGATGTTTAGGTTCAATGATATATCAAGAAATGTGAAAGATATTTTGGACAAACAATAAAGATGCATCCAACCAGAATAAATCTTGATTGGTACTTCGCCAAAGAAGAAAATATTCAAATCTAAAGGGAGATTTGTACTACAGTGAAAAAAGAATGAATATAAATGAAATACAAAAAAAACTCCAACCTTTTGGAAGTACCAAGAATATAAAGATAAGTATAATATGACTTATAGAAGTCACATGCATATATATACCAGTGCCGGCTCCAAGGTGACGAGGGGTAAGGATTGTGCCTTAGGCCCCAAATTTGGAGGGGAGGGACATTTTAAAAAATAATATGTTTATACATATTTAAAAAAAATAATATTTAGTACTTTTAATACAAAAGTAGAGTTTTTAATATAAAATAAAATAGAGCTCTTAAAGATGTAAATAAATTAATACTTACCATATTTAAAAATTGGTAGATGGATAGTTTTCTCAATATTACAGTTTTACTCCTTCATTAGATAATGTATAAAAAATTACTCTCCCTTTCTTAATATGTCCAATTCAATCTTTCTTCTCCCCAATCTCTTCATATTTCAGAAACCCCTACATATCTTTTTGTCTTTCTCTTTATTATTCTTACTCACTTTCTTTCTCCGAGATTTCATTAGTTACACCGTTCAACAATACTTTTAAGCTTCCAATATTTCTATACTTCTATTGCTCTATAAAATCTTTTTTAAGATCAACAATATCTCAAGAAAAATTAAATGAGTTGGCTATATTATCAATTGAATCAGAATAATTAGAGAAAATCAATTATAAAAAAGATTATTAACAACTTTGTATTTCAAAAAGCTAGAAGAATAGACTTCAAGTAAACACATATGTTATAATTTTTTTTTTAAATATTTAAGCCTCATATTAAACTTTGGCTTTAGGTCCCGCATATCCTTAAGCAGCCCCTGATATCTACATATGAAGACTTGATGGCTTGGAGTTGTAAAGGAAACTTTGGCTTGGAGTTGTAAAGGAAAAGATCTCAAATCTATGAGATCTTTTTGTTAAAAGAAAAGTAGGTTTATAATCTTGTATTTAAAGAAATTATATTATTTGAAGGGAAAACAAATTTAGTTGCAAGTTTCTTATTGTTGTAGTGGTTGTATATCTTGACAGAATCTTAGTATTTGTACTTATCATGTCAGCCTAATCAAATTTCCAAAAAGAAAGAGGAGAAAGATAATTTTTCTGAAGCCTTCTTGTTTCTCAAAAAATTCGAGAAGCCTTGGTCCTTGGATTTGAATATGACTGGTGATAAATTTTTTAGGTATATATCTGGTTGAATCAGAGCAAAGTTGTAAATCTTTCTGGTAGTTCCTTGAGATGAAAAACAAAGTGTTTTTGAAGAAAACTTTCTGCCTGAAACAAGTTGAGAGCTGTCGGAAGTACCTTAACCTTTTATTCGATTGGATTTGTGCATAAGTTAACTAAGCATTGTCAAGTCCCATCATACTTTTATATGTCATTCATCTTGAAACTCTTTGGAATTATTTCCATGTTGCGCTCGGCTTAAACGACGACTAAGTGTACTTCTTCGAATATGGACCATTCAAAACTGGTAGTGCACCCGTAATCTGATTCATACGGGCGTGAAACTCATTTGCGTTTTGATCCATCAATTCCTTTATTTCCCTTATAATCTCATAAGCTTGATTTTGAATGGATCATTACTGTTGTCGTTAGCAGATCTGTTGCCGATCCCCCCGACACCATCGAAACCGACCTCTCCCTCGGGCTGTTGTTATTAGCTCATTGAGTTGTTTGATTTGCAGGAGCGCCGAAAGAACCAGACCCCTTTAGTTTGCATTGTGTGAAGCGCCTGATGATAAGTGGGGATTTTGACTACTTATTAGCGCCTTTTAGCTTTCGTTTTAGTCCAAAAATATTTAATTGTATTCCTGAGAATTGAAGAAATATGCTTAATTGTAGGAGTATTGAAAAATGAGCCACTACAATGAAATCAAACTCAAGAAGGAGAGATCTGAACAAGGACAAAGATCACCCACAAAAGCTCAAGTGCGGACCGCAGATTTTTATCTGCAGCTGCATAATATGAAAGAAAATCAACTGAGTCCTAGTACAAAGTGCGGACCGCACAATTATTATGCGCCCACAGAAGCTACGCAAGAGCCAAAGTTCAAAGAGTCTCATTTCATGCTCAAAAAGAAATGCGGACCGTACAATAATTGTGCGGTGGCAGAAATCAGCTCTGCGACCGCACTCAGAAAATGTGCGGTCCGTAAGAGCCCTGTGCAGCCGCACCAAGATCAATGCGAACCGCAAAACATGAGAGATGTGGCCGCAATCCAGAATTGTGCGGCTGCAGAGTCAACTCTTCTCAAGAACTGAAGAGAAGTGTGGACCGCACATGAAATTGTGCGGCCGCAGAACCTCCGAAAGGGCATTTTTGTCCGAAAATTCCATCTTTGTATAAATAAACTACTTTCACGAAACTAGGTGAATTTTTGAATATTGAAAGTGTTGTAGCCGTTTTTCCTTACCTCTTTAGGCAACTTTAGCTTACTTTGGTGTTTAACATTAGATTTTTTTCTTTAATCTTGCAATATGAGTTTTATCATCTTTTCTTCTCTATTTTTTCTTTACCCATTATTAGTAGCTAGATTTTTAGCTAGGGTTGTGACCCAACCCTAGTGTGTAAACCTAATGAGTGTTTAATTTAAGGTTTGTTTATGGTTGAGTGTTTATTATTTAGCCTTGTTCTTGCTTTTAATTGTAGAATTAATGGTTGCAACATTAATTTTCTTGGTAGACAAGGGTAATCAAAAGTATTTGAATGGTAGGGAACCATCTGCATATCCTAGCAAGCTTATCAGTGTGTCTTTAAGATCCTTGTGAACCCCAGCAATGTAAATAGAGCTTTTGTTTGCATTTGCATGTAGATCAGATGCATCAGAAAACCTTTAAAAGGTTTCCCTAAGTATGGTGATTGAATTAATATCTTCCCTGCAAAACATAAGTAAGTCATCAGCAAAACAAATATGTGTCACTCCTAGCTTCTTCAATATTGGGTGGTACTTAAACTCTTTGATCATGGGCAGCTGGTTCATCTCCATTTGCAGGTATTCTATTGCAATTAAAAAGAGATAAGGTGACATTGGGTCCCCTTGCCTGATTCCTCTCCTAGCCTGGAATGGTTTGGTAAGACCTCCATTGAATACCAATGAATAAAAAACCGTGGTTACATATTCCATGACCAATTGATAAACTTTTGAGGAAATCCAAGGTCTGCTAACATGCATCTGAGAAAATGCTAATCCAATGAGTCATATGTCTTTCTAATATCCACTTTCAGAACAAATCTGGGAGATATACCTTTCCTATTATAGCATTTAAATAGTTCATGGCCAAATAGGATGTGTCAATAATCCTTCTTCCTCCTATGAATGTTGATTGTGATTTCCCAATAATCACCTCTATCACTTTCTTGAGTCTGTTGGTTAGTATCTTAGCAATAATCTTGTACAATATAGTGCAACATTCTATTGTCCTGTAATATTTCACCTGAGTTGGTTCTAAAGTCTTAGGGATCAATATAATAGCAGTGCAATTCCATGTTGTCATCATTTTTCCTGTATGAAAGAAATGCTTCACTGATCCATAGATGTCCTGCTTCATAGTCTCCCATTGCTTAGGTGAAAAATTCTATAGGGAACCATCCACTCCAGGAGCTTTATCATTTGACATGTCCTTGATGACTGCATCAACCTATTCCGGTGATATGTCTTGTATTAATTCCTGCTGGTGATTAAAGGTGAGGCAATTTCCACTTTTGATGATGCTTGAGTTTGGGCAGGGCATAAATTCATTTGCATCACCCATAAGCTTTGTAAAGAATGTAAGGAATTCTTTTTCCATAGCCTTTGGATCACCAATCTTTATTCCCACATGATTATATATAGAAGTGATTGCATTCTTGTTGGCCCTGATCTTCATCTGTGCATAGAAGTATTTTGAATTGGAGTCTCCATGTTCAATCCAACTCTCTTCTATTGTGCTCCATTTTTCCAGCTCACTAATACTTTGTTTCTTTTGTGGAATCAACATCTGATCAAAGGGAGTAATGGCAAGTGTTGCTTTTATACATTCTAGGTTTTGTCTGGCTTGATTCAACTTCTGCTCATAGGCTGCCATGGACTTGTTTAGTCTCTTTGTTTCATCTTTTAGTCTATTGATATTTTGCCATATATTTGTTATTGGATCCCCTCTCCCCTGTATTTGCCATACTTTATTCACCAGTGGTGAGAAATCTTGATGTTCCATTGGCACCATGTAATCTTGAACGGCTTGGGGTAAGTAACTATTCTTTTCCATAACTGGATCATAATTGGTGAGTGAACAGATACTCTAGGGGCTAGGTAGTCTGCTTTTATGTGCTCATACATCTGAGTCCAGCTAAAATTCCCAAAGGTCCAGTCAATTACTCTGTACACTCTACTACTTGCTTGTTGTTTATTGCACTAGGTGAAGAAGCATCTCTTTGTTTTGAGTGGTGTTAACTGCTAGGAGTCAATACATTGCTTGAAATTCTGCACTTCACCTAATGTAACTGGTTGTCCTATTCTATCATCAGTGCTCAGTACATTATTGAAGTCTCCACTAATAAGACATGGTATTTGTATCTGATTTCCTAGTATTTGTAGATCATGCCATAGAACATCCCTTTCTTGCAGTTAATTCCTAGCATAGACTGCTGTCAACAAAATATGAAAGTTTGTTGCTGAATGATCCACTGAGCAATGTATAAATTGTTCATGGGCTCGCGGATTATATTTGCTAAGATGTTGAACATAGATGTTCTCAATTTATCATAATATTCCTCAATATCTCTTTGGAAATAGGAGATTTAACTTGTAACCTTAAAATATTGAAATCCTCATCCTCCACTTTAAAACAAACAAGTAGTAATCATAATCAAGCAACGATATCAAAAAATCATGGTGTAGGCCTAAATCTACCCGGACATAAGCATGAATAGTAGTTACGCACAGAATCTCGTAAAATCGTACGTGTGTAGCCCACACAAATAGACACACATTATGATTTAAGTTCACCTAAGGGGTTAATTCCCTCTTACAAGGTTAGAAAATAGACTTTCCTCATTTCAAAGCCCACTTCCCGATTCAAGAACGTCCTCACCTCCAAATTTGTTTTCAAACGACTCGAAACTAGTTAAACATTATATAAATTAATTAATTTATGCCCAATATCTCATATTCCCACTATTAAAGTGATTACCCAACCCCTAATGCAAGATTCTTAAATTCACCCCCAGGACCAAAATGCCTGGATTCCAGAAATTTTTGAAGAAAGTTGTTACCCATAACCCCGTGAACTCAAATATATGATTTTTACTAGATTCATATCGAATTTCATGATTAAATCTCATTTTTATCAAAACCTAAGTTTTCTCCTAAACTCATGATTTTCCACTAATTTACATGTTATACTCTACTCATTGTGAACAACTATTTTTTGACCACACCCAAATTCTATACTATTTTGCTATAAATATTAAGGTTATATCTAATCTTAATATGTTAAATTTTTATCTTACTCTTAATAGATTCTATTTAAGAAAATTAAAAACAACAAAAATATTCACATTCTTAGAATATAAGATTTTTCCTATGTTTAAGTAAAAGAAGATATATATATATATACACATATGTATCTTATCTTCTTTTATTCAAAAAAAAAAATTAAGAAAAATAAATTTAAATAAATAAATAAAAAAATAATAATAATAAATAAAAAATGGGAAAAAACACCAAACTCCCTCACATCTCTTCCCCCCACTCCACCCAAACACCCCACTCCCTCACACCACTTCTCCC
>ML387766.1:0-21259 GCA_005239525.1 Nicotiana knightiana | reverse complement strand
TGTTTCCAGGATTTTCACCAGAGTTTTGTCCTCCATTGTTGGTTATATTCACATGACCTTGCACTCCAGAATTAACATTCCCAAGACCTTGATTTAAGTCAGCAGTAACATGATCTCCATTTGCCCCCATCTTTCAATCTTGAGGTGAAGAAAACTGTGTGTGTTTTTTCCAAGAATTTCGACTGAGAGTTTAATTTCCTTAATCAGTGATCAAAGCTCTGATACCATGTGATTAATAGTGGTGTTTATTATACAGATATGGATGCAAGGTGTTTGAATAAAAGCCTAACTGATTGTAGGAGAAGCATAAAGCAAACTTATACAAAAGAGAGAGTAAGTAACAAGCACATTTCTCATTAGAATTTCTTATTCTTGTATTTTCAAAATGGTGTGATTCTCTTGTATTTATAATGTACAATGTAACTACTTTCTAACTAACTTAGATTCTCAATCATAGCAGTAGTTTAAGTCTAGTAACTAACTACTGGAAAGTGGCAGTTATAACAGATTCTGTGAATCTGTATATGAGCTGTATAACTTCTGTATACCTGACTGTATATTCATGTATATTGATTGAATATCTTTATTATTTAACACGTTGTGTAATTGGAAATTGCTAATTTTATGTTTAAACACAGATTTGAGATTAAGTTATGAATCAGTTTTAACTGTCGTTCTTAATTTGGTATTTATTTCTGTGTGAAATCGACTTGTACTTTTTTTTCTTTGCATTCAGTGAGCAATTGAAAGAGTAAAGCAAAATACAATACATTTGAAACAATCTGAAATTTTGTTAAATCAACTTTTTTAAAACTGATTCGAAATTAAAGAAAAAAGGTTTAATTTTGAAAATTGTTTTTTTCAATCTGTCTTGCTACTGCCGCCACCAGCATTACTCTCACGCCCCAACCTTGGGAGGCGTGGTTGGCACCCAATGCCGCACTGGCCCGAGCGAACCACTCTGTAACTCATTCATTCTATTTGTGACTAGCATGGGCCAACATGATCACAACTATTAATGTACAATTGTAAGTGAGAAAACACTGTATCATTGAACCATTTTTCTTAAAACATGAATACATTTAGGCCGTCAAGGCCTCTAACATACTGTACAAAATGAACATCTGTCTACAAAGCCTCTAAGATTATTTGACATCAAATGGGACAGGGTACCGGCCTACCCATAAGTCTGTAGAAAACTTCTGACACGATGACTCATAGACTTGGTTGCACTCCGAATGAGGTGGAGTTTTACCGATCCTTCGCTGAAGCCAATCTCGTCTACTATGAAAGCTCATCAAACTGTTTTTCTATACCTACAGGCATGAGTGCAGCGTCCCCAATAAAAGAACGTCAGTACGAATAATATACTGAGTATGTAAGGCACATAAATAAGTATATAAATGACCGGGAAGAAACATGGAGTATATGACTTAACCTGTAAGTCTGGGTAACTCTATAAATCATGAAATACTTGTAGTGTCATGCATATGCATATGAATTTCATGTAGTGCATAGGTACATGTGTTCATAACATCATCAAGTCACTGAGGGCATCCCATCATCAACGTATACCAGCTGATCAGGTGGTGGTGCGTATATAACCCCATAACCTTTTCCCATATCCCATATAAATATAATATACCTATATACGCGTAAATAACGTCATCTGGTCATGGGTCAATGTACATATATAAATGCATGAAATGCATAAATAAGCTTTTCTCGGAATGCCGGGAAAATCAATATGCCTTTCGGATAAACTTTATCAAATACATATTTTTCTGAGACCCATGAACAGAAGATATAATAATAATTCACATGGAGAATCAAGAATATAGACACCCCTAGTATTTCTATGAATAGAGTCATTTATGAAAGTTGCGTATTTTGCTCGTTTCATTTGTATTATTTGGATCATGCCTAAAAGAAAGAAGGGATAACATTAACATACCTGGACCAATTCTCTTGACAATCTCTCTAGCACACGTCTTTTGCGACAACACGTAACGCCGGATCAAAGTAGGACAAAAAACTAACTAGCTGATGCTTTGGCAAACAACTCCACTACTACTACCACCACTATAACTACTTCTACTTGTATTAGATACGGCTGATCTACTGCTACTAACATTGTTAGGAACTAATATTCAAATTTTGTTGTTGTAGTGACCAGGAAGGTTTAGTATATTGTAAAACCCTTCAAATTTTTTGTTGTTGATCAGGTCACTAAAGACTTTTCATTCTTAAGAGTCACGAGTTGTTAAAAAAATTATGATGCTACTTAGTTATATGTAATATTTTTTGTTTAAGCAAAGCCGAGAAAAGAAAGGAAGAAAAGCTTATAAATTGAAGAACAGAAGATTAATTTTTCTAGGCACAGAGTCATACATATTTATGCATGTTGGAGTCTTTACGCCTAAGGAATGTAAAATTCTATATGTTTTGCTTTTGACACCTTGTATGAAAGCTTAAGAGTCACCAAACATTATTAAGTGGTTGCCACGTTTTTTTTGGCTATTAAGCTTATCCGAATTTAATTAAGCTTATCTACAATTTCCTTAATTAACTTGTTAACCTCCACTAACTAATAATTAATCAATTATCTCAAATTGCTTAAAATACTACTTCACTTTTAACACACCTTATACATCGTACTATCATGGTCATGTGGTACCTTGTAGGGCACTATCTATAAATATCGGGTATTTTACTCAGGCCATATTTTATCCCAAAATTCCAAACTTCAACGAAACTTATTTTCTTTGACTTGCTTCCTCTCTCACCATCACGAATTTACTCATTATTTGCTTAAAATAACATAATCCTTATAATCTCCAAATAATCTTTTTTTCCTTGGGCTAATGTCAATTATCTTATGACAAATTCAATCGTACAATGCTATGGGTGCAACATCGTCGTAATTTAACACTGTGAAGCGTAGCATCATCGTGATATAGTATTGCGGGCGTAATATCGATGTAATATTGCGGGACGTAACATCATTCCCCCTTTTGGAACATTCGTCCTCGAATGTTGACTGATGTTCTTATCATTTTCATAACTTATAGCTCTTGTGAATACTTTAATACTCTTCTTTCCATTTAGGCAGTTGTTCTATGAATAACTCCAAAGGCCACGACATTCCCCCCTTTAAGTCTCTTTCTCACACCACGACTTGTAGTCGGAATCCTTCTAATCTCATAATTGTTACTACCTTCTATCATGCAGCTTGTACGACTCTAACTTTGTATGTGCGCCTATGTGACGCTTCTCTCCTCTTTCCACCAGCTCTTAGCCAATCTCCAGGCCTCACTTTGTGAACATCTATGAAATTATGTCAAGCTGTCCCTCTGGGCGTCATTAACTTTACTACATCTAAGTAGGCCATACTATACCATAACTCTTACTTCGATTTATTGTTACTGAGGTCTGCAACCAAACTCCAGTTTACTCTTGTTGCTTATCCCATATGCATAAAGCTAAGTCTTTTAACGCTTCTTGATTACTATTCATCTTAAGAATGATGGTCTAATATCATCTCGTACTTTGTATCTTTGATCCATCCATTGTCGATTCACCTCAATGTTGATCTACAATCTTCCATTGATAACTTGAAACTTCTTACGTAATACATTACCACTAGGGCTTATGTTGTATCGAGGAATATTTGAAGTGATTTTCCTGATCCACTTAGGGGTAATATTGTACTTCAATAATTGTATTTTATAGCATCCAAATGTGATTCACCCTACGTTTTTAATTCTGTACAATCCATGAAATCCTCTTCAAATCATTACTCAGTCGAAGGCCCAAACTTCATCCTTTATTTATCACAATCACACCCTTATTTCACTACCAAGGCAACATTCTATTTTTTTTAGATATTATTAGTCTTAGACTCCTTTGAGTTCATTCAGGCTATATTGAACTTTCTATAACTTAGAGAAACCATTCGCTCTCTTGTTTTCATGGGCTTAATCCCGAGGACTTATCCATTCTCGTCACCTTCTCACTTGCCCTTTCTCGTTGTTGTCATAAAACTTTGTCGCTTTACTATAATTTAGCTTGGGACCAATACATATCTATTTATACTATTTGCAGCTTTCCCTCAACTTTCCTGTACCTTAGATTTTCTTGTGTTATTCTGTAACATCAAGCCAGACATCACATCGTCTCTAACTCTTCTTTATTCTCTTGACTAGATCTCTCGGTACTTAGAAACCATAGGCTAGAAGGCATGCCACTGACGATGCTGTCATCATGCCTGGATATTGAATCCTAGTGCTTCTAGAATTCTATCCTAAGCATGGACTATTTACGATCTTCTGCCTTTGAGTATCTTGTACGTTGTTCACCTTTACCTTACTTACCTTAAAATATCACATCACATCTTTTACCTCTTTCATGACCTCCATTCCACAAAGGTATAATTCACGTTTATAACTTGAAGCTCTATTATAATACTTGCACCTTTATGGCCTATACATTCTGGTGGGAGCTCCATACTGAATTCTTATAAGGTTGGTATTTTTCTAACTGGATTTATCGTAGAGCTGTTATAGAATATGATTGTTATACTATCCCTTTGGTACCTCTGATATTGAGAGTGATCATGTAATGTTCTCAATCACGATTTCTATAATTTTCTGGGTCCAATAATCAAATTCCTGATTTACTTCGTTGATGTAACTCTTTAGTTTCCTTCTTCTTCTGATCAGCCTTTATGTAGGCTTAAGCTACCTCCCGATCTGCGGTTGATGGTATTAGTTATTACATTTATCCATGGGCGCTGAGGAATATCCATGATACAATCCTTTAATAATTCAATTCTTCGTCTATGACCTAGGCTCAATTCTTTCTACGGCTGTATATGCTGCATATATAAAACTCCAAACTCTTAAGTGCGTTCATAACGTACTAACTCTGAATCATGAATTGAATAATTCTTTTTGTTTCATCTCAGCTTTCTTCAGACGTAAGCAATTACTTTTTCTGGTCTTTCTGCCCCCGTTTTGCGTGCATACTTAGCTTATCTTGGTTCCCATGCATATTGGAATTCCATACAACTCATATGATCTTGAATATCACTTCTGATTTTACTTCCCTTTCATTAGCCATAGTAGGTGTCATTTTCTTATGGAGTGCATACAATGCTGTGAGACTGTTGTTATAAGACCATTTCCTCTTTAGGTCACTGTGCTTATGTTGAAACCGTCTTCCTTATTTCCTTAGCTAGTCTTTCTTTGTAGTACTTAGGGAAGACCCTCTGACTCTTGTAAGACTGCGAGCTTATCACATCGTATGCCTGGCGGAATTTTTGATGTTCTTCTTCGCTTATAATTACTCGTAGTTACTTATCTCCATGCCCTTGTGCTTGTAGGGTTACTTCTGAACTAATATTTTGACTGTCTTCACGGTGGAACTCTCTTTTATTTCCGTAACACTTATACAGTACCTTTTTAACTTCCCCAACTCCTATATGGATATATTCAAGGATCACGATGTCATAACTGTGAGGCTGAATTCTCCATATTGGGGTTCCCTATGTTTATCTCGCACAATCTGTTGATTTGTTTGTATGCTCTTGTCTAGCCATAGCTAGGCTCTTCCTAAATCGAGTACTAACCACTTTTTGGCCCATTCCCGTATCAATATTCCGCGAAATCTTTCTTGGGTCATTTCCTTTTTCTTAACTTACTTCTCGCACTAGCTCATTATTAATCAATAATATCTGGGGTAGGAACCCTTACTTCCTTTCCTTGACGTCGTGTTTGCATAATGCTATGGTATCGTAGCATATCTGTAGGCTTTGAATAAGTGCAATCTCATCCTTTTTCGTTTTATTGCATTCTTCCTTTACCATTCCATATCACTTAATTCTGACTTAATTCCACCTCACTCCACATTCCCCCCTTTAGGGAAGTACTAATATTTAGCGCTACAATGATTTACCTATAGATGTTTTACCTCTTCATCATTGGTGTCTTCTCACATTATCGATAACCCTCACTCGCCTTGCGATAATCCTTCTGTGCCAAGGATAACAAATTTCCTTACTCACGAGGGAAACACCTAGTGTAACTGACACCTACAGTCCTTTAAGCTTAATTTTGCTCACATTGCTTTTTTTTTTTAGGGAAACATCTTCCTGAATAACCATTCTCTGAATTCCTCATGAATCTTCTTCTGTGGTCCATTCTATTATTGCTGGAACGCAATCTGAAATTCTCATGATGCTGACTATCATCAAATCACTTAGCCCCTAATTCATGTTTAGTTTATCTTGCTCACCAACCCATACTGATTTCTATTACTCTGAGGATTAACTCTCCCTTCTGGTAGTCGCATTGGAGTCACGAACTTATTTCTCGAAATGAGGATATAACTTTATGTCCTATACTCTTTTGTTGTCTCAAGGCCTGGCTCCTCTCGACTTTTCCTTCGCTTGACTATATCCTATAATACCGTCATTTTTTTCTACCGTTGTCATCCATGCATCACATCTTACTCATAATGCTTCATTAGCTCTCTTCTCATTTCCTGCTAACATTTCTGTCTAACACTTTATTTTAAAATTTTCAACAGGACATTCCTTTGCTTTTAGTTCCCCTTGCTCCATCTACTGGCTCTTCGGATTGACTAACATTCTTTCTTTACTAGGGACGGTAGCCATACTAAGGTAACATTTATCCTTTTCAAGGCTTCTAGTGCCTATCTTTATAGTACTCATATCTAGCTGTAATTTTCAGAGTGTACCATCTGGGTGTCTCGCAAGGAGATTTTGTTAGCACATTTACAATATCCTTCGAGAATGTCAACTAATGCAAGCAATCCAACCATCATTTTGGGTTAATCTAACCCCAGCCGGTTCCTGATATTCGTCCTTCTCCTAACTATTTCTTTTAGCTCCCATGGAGCGTAATTGAGATGGGTGTGAGTAATTGTACATACATCTATTACAATTGAAGGTATCTCGAAATGCATATATTTCTCTGCTTGAATTGTAAATACTATTAATCTTCATTAACTGGGTACCTCGTACCCTTCTTCACCTTGCTTCTTTTACTTGCTGAAACTTGTGTCTACCTTCCGATTCTCTTATTCCTTTGTACCGTAAGAGTGGATAAACATTCTTGCCTTAGGGATCCTTATCAAGAAACTTACACGTCTTAGTACTGACAGAACTGCTTTGATACCACTTTGTCACGCCCCAACCTTGGGAGGCGTGGATGGCACCCGGTGCCACACTAGCCCGAGCGAACCACTCTGTAACTCATTCATTCTTTTTGTGACTATCATGGGCCAACATGGCCACAACTATTAATGTACAATTGTAAGTAAGAAAACACTGTATCATTGAACCATTTTTCTTAAAACATGAATACATTTAGGCCGTCAAGGCCTCTGACATACTGTACAAAATGAACCTCTGTCTACAAAGCCCCTAAGATTATTTGACATCAAATGGGACAGGGTACCGGTCTACCCGTAAGTCTGTAGAAAACTTCTGACACGATGACTCATAGACTCGGCTGCACTTCGAATGAGGTGGAGATTTACCGATACTTCGCTTAAGCCAATCTCGTCTACTACGAAACCTTGTCAAACTATTTTTCTATACCTGCAGGCATGAATGTAGCGTCCTCAACAAAAGGACGTCAGTACGAATAATGTACTGAGTATAAGGCACATAAATAAGTATATAAATGACCGGGAAGAAACATGGAGTAAATGACTTAACCTGTAAGTCCGGGTAACTCTGTAAATCATGAAATACTTGTAGTGTCATGCATATACATATGAATATCATATCGTGCATAGGTACATGTGTTCATAACATCATCAAGCCACTGAGGGCATCACATCGTATCATCTCGGCCACTGTGAGAAAAATCATCAACGTATACCAGCTGATTAGGTGGTGGTGCGTATATAACGCCATAACCTTTTTCCATATCCCATATAAATATAATATACATATATATGCGTATATAACACCATCTGGTCATGGGTCAATGTACATGTATAAATGCATGAAATGCATAAGAAATACCTTAATAAGCTTTTCTCGGAATGCCATAAAAATCAATATGCCTTTCGGATAAACTTTGTCAAATACGTATTTTTCTGAGACCCATGAACAGAAGATATAATAATAATTCACATGGGAAATCAAGAATATAGACACCCATAGTATTTTTATGAATTGAGTCATTTATGAAAGTTGTATATTTTTCTCGTTTCATTTGTATTATTTGGATCATGCCAAAAAGAAAGACGGGATAGCCTTAACATATCTGGATCAATTCTCTTGACAATCCCTCCAGCACACGTCTTTTGCGAGAACACGTAACGCCGGATCAAAGTAGGGAAGAAAACTAACTAGTTGATGCTTTGGCAAACAACTCCACTACTACTACCACCATTGTAACTACTTCTACTTGTATTAGATGCGGCTGATCTACTGCTACTACCATTGTTAGGAACAAATGTTCAAATTTTGTTGTTGTAGTGACCAAGAAGGTTTAGTATGTTGTAAAACCCTTCAAATTTTTTATTGTGATCAGGTCACTAAGGACTCTTCAGTCTTAAGAGTCATGAGTTCTTAAATAAATTATGATGCTACTTAGTTATATGTAATATTATTTGTTTAAGCAAAGCTGAGAAAAGAAAGGAAGAAAAGCTTATAAATTGAAGAACAAAAGAATCTTTCTAGGCACAGAGTCATACATATTTATGCATGTTGGAGTCTTTTGCGCCTAGGGAATCCTATATGTTTTGCTTTTGACACCTTGTATGAAAGCTTAAGAGTCACCAAATATTATTAAGTGGCTGCCACGTTTTTTTGGCTATTATGCTTATCCAAATTTAAATAAGTTTATCTACAATTTTCTTAATTAGCTTGTTAATCTCCCACTAATCAATAATTAATCAATTATCTCAAATTGCTTAAAATATTACTTCACTTTTAAGAATATCGGGTATTTTACTCAGCCATATTTTATCCCAAAATGCCAATCTTCGACGAAACTTATTTTCTTTGACTTGTTTCCCCTCTCACGATCACGAATTTACTTATTATTTGCGTAAAATAGCATAATCCTTGTAATCTCCAAATAATATTTTTTTCCTTGGGTTAATGTCAATTACCTTATGACAAATTCAATCATACAATACTACAGGTGCAACATCGTCGTAATTTAACACTGCAAAGCATAGCATTATCGTGATATAGTACTGCGGGCGTAATATCGACGTAACCGCTGGTGGTTTTATGCCAAAGAAAAAGTTGAGAGAAGAAAGTCTTCTCCTTTCACTGATAATTACAAATAAAAATGGAGCTTGGTGCTCCATAGCCATGACAGAAAGAGTAGAAAGAAATAAATAAAGTTTTCTTTTCATCCACAAAAATGACAACGGCGGTCGTGAAAAAGATGAAGAAGGGACTAGGGTTTTTTCCTTTTTTAAGATTCTATTAAAAAGAAAATGAAGCTTTATGTTCCATAAGAGTGACGGCTGGTGCAAGAAAGAAGAAAAGGTAGTGAAACTTATTTTCCCACCTAAGAAGTCAAAGCCTATGTAATTATTTTAGTTTCAAAATATTTGGACTCAAAGCTCTTCTAAATTGGTTGAAAAGTTGTTGAGCTTAAGTGGCTAATTGGGCTACATTTTTCTTTAAAGTTGGCAGACATCAACTTTGGGCTAAAGGCCCATTGTACTATTCTCTTTAATTTTCCACATGGGCTAATGGAAAGAGTTTTGTAAATAAATTTCAGTTTTTTACAAAATTACTTAAAGTTCTGTTTTTTTTTATAAATTACAAATTTCGAAAATTAGTCATATGAACTTAATTTTCAGAATATGAATTTAGTATTTATATTCTTTATGAAAAGTATAATTATATCTTTATCCCAATTGCTTGAAATGTCAATTTGTTTAATATTAAATTTATTTGTTTAACATGCTTTAAAAATATTAATTTGTTTAATATTATATTTAATTGTTAATTTTTTTAACTTGTATAATATGTTAATTATTTTAACATTAAAGTGAACGCTATGTAAAATTGTATAACATGTAATAAATGTTAATTAGTTTGACATTAATTTTATTTGCATGCTAATATAAGTTAATTGTTAACTTATGATCCACATGCGATTGTAAAATCACGATTATATAATTAGGTTATTTTAAAAATAATTAAGACACTTAGCTAGATAATAAAATAGGTTAATGTTCATAATACTTTAATTTTTGGACGATGATTGGGAACATGGTGAACTTTCGACTCCATGATTAATATCTGTGTTTATTAACTCAATCAGTTGATGCTTAGTGTCATAATATGTATGTATGCACATCATGCCTTGCGTTATTTTTTTCGATCCTCATTTTATTTTTTATTTTGTTAAATAATGATTATTGCTTCGAAAAACATTGTTGCTGAGCTCAACAAAGGGTTGAAACTCAGTGGTGACAACTATGAAACCTGGAGCTTGAAAGTCCAGTATGTGCTAGAGGAGCAAGAGGCTCTGGAGGCTATTAACAATGTCATGAATGAGCCTGAGAAAGGCAATACTGCTCAGCATAGGCGTGAGCGTGAAGCCTATGACAGTTGGAAGAAAAAGAACTCCATTGCTCGCATTACGTTGTTGAGTACCATGACATTCTAAGGGAGTATAAGGGTCACCAAAGAGATATGGATATTTGGAATACTTTTAGGAAAAGGTTTGGTACATGTTCCCTGCAAGGCTGTGATACTTAACGATCAAATTTGACTCATATAAGAAACACCAAGAACGTTCAATGAAAACACATCTAAGGCAAATGAAAAATATGATTGGGGAGTTGAAAGATGCTGGTGATGTGTTAACTGATAAACAACAAATCCAAGCTGTCATACACTCTTTACCTAGTTCTTTGGATCATATGAAAATGCATTTGAACCATTATGAAAATATCACAACTCTGGAAGATGTCCGGAGACACCTTGAGTTAGAGGAGGAACGACTTGAGGCTGCAAAGCCAATACCTGAGTTGCACATGGGAACAACCTTCAAAACCAAGAGTGATTTAAATAAAAGGAACTGGGGAAAGACGAGAGGGCCACCTCAAGTTAAGCCTGCTAAAAGATCAAAGACTGAAAAAGGCAAGAACAGACGTCCCAAACGTGTCAAAGTTGCTAAAGTGAAATGCAATAATTGTGACAAGATGAGTCACTATGCCAGAGATTACTCTGAGCCTCCTAGAAAGGTATTTCACAATGCTCGAATTAGTGAATTTTGTGTTTCTAGTTCTGTTTTTCTAACTGAATCTAATCCTTTGTGTATTGTAGAATCAAGAGCAACAGACCACATAGTCTGGGAGCGCAATGCCTTTGTTGAATTTCGGCGAGTTCCACGTGGAGCAAAGTGGATATATGTGGACAACAAGATTAAAGTTGTTGTTGAAGGGATCGGTACATGCAAGTAAGTCCTGCGTGGTGGTCGAGATCCAATACTACATGATGTTCTCTTTGCACCAACAATTCGCCGGAATGTTATTTCAGTTTCAGTTTTGCTTAAGCTAGGAATTGACTTATTTTGTTATGGAAATTCTGCCCAGTTGACTTTTGGTTCAACTTTATTTGGTTTTGTTCATGTGACCGGAGGTTTAATTATTATAGATTTGGATTATGATTCATTTAATAATAATACTAGTTTTTCTATGTTTGTTTCTTCACATACATATGACAGTGATGTAAACATATGGCATGCTAGACTTAGTCATATTGACCAACAAAGAATGCGAAGGTTAGAAAAACAAGGTCTGCTTTCCAGAATTGAACATGTGGAATTGTCCAGTTGTGAAAATTGTCTACCTGGAAAATCTGCAAGAAAACCTTTTGGTCAAGCGACTAGAGCCGAATATCCTTTGCAATTAGTCCATTCAGACATCTGTGGGCCTATAAATGTTAGGGCTAGGCATGGAGAAAGTTATTTCATCACATTTATTTATGACTTTACACATTTCAGTTATGTCTATTTAATTTCCCACAAATCAGAAGCAATAAGTTGCTTCAAACGCTATATGAGCTAGTGGAAAATTAATTAGACAAGAAGATAAAAGCTCTTCGAACTGACCGTGGTCATGAATACTTATCAACCTAATTTAATAATTTATGTGATAAAAAGGGAATAGTTCATTAGTTGACTATTCCAAATACTCCACAACGAAATAGTGTTGCGGAGAGAAGAAATAGAACGCTCCTAAAAATGGTTAGGTCAATGATGGCATAAGCTAATCTCCCAATTAGTTACTAGGGTGATGCGTTGCTTACTGCCACCTTTGTACTTAACCGAGTGCCTACAAAATCAGTTACTACTTCTCCATATGAGTTTTGTACTAGAAGACAACTCGACCTGAGTGTATTAAGACCTTGGGGTTGTGCTGCCTATTCACATGATTCCTCTAATAAATATGGCAAATTGGGCCCGAGTGGAAAGAAAAGTATCTTATAAGACACTCTGAAACCTCAAAGGTTTATGTGTTTATAGGTCAGCAAGACAGTATGAGTGTACCTGAGTTTGAATCACGAGAAGTCACATTCTTAGAGGATGAGTTCCCTAAGAAGGGAGAGGTAGGTCAAGACCCAACCTTATTTGAGATAATGGATCAAGAAGTACAAGGATCACTTAATTCGAGTGGGAGAATTTTAGCAGATGATGAATTAGTTTCTCATCAAAGACCTCCTTCATCATTAGATACGAATGAGAGTAATCTTTCTACATTTAGTGGAAGTGACCAAATGGATCTTGTTCCAAGTGGGAGAGAGATGGTCATAGATCTTGTTCCAAGTAGGAGCAGGATGAATGATCTTGATCCGAGTGAGAGAAACATTGATCTAAATGGGAACAATGATGAATCACAAATAAGACGTGGTTCTCGTAAAAAGATTTCCCGCTGACAATTTGACGTTGAAAGCGGCGAACTATTTATGATGCTCCTACAAGAAGAAAACGATCCTAAAAATGTAAAAGAGGCTCTCTCATGCCATTCTAAGGATAAACGAACAAAAGCAATGGAAGATGAATTGGAGTCTATGAGAGTCAACAAAGTTTGGGAACTAGTTGACCTCCATGAAGGACGCAAAGAAATTGGGAGCAAATGGGTTCTCAAAATTAAGCTCAAGGCTAATGGAATAGTTGAGAGATATAAGGCTCGACTGGTGGCTAAAGGGTATACAAGGCAGAAAGGAATGGACTACGAAGAGACTTTCTCGATTGCTGTACGATTTACCTCAGTTCGCATGGTTCCAGCTATTATTGCAAACTTGGATCTTGAATTGTATCAGATGGATGTAAAGACTGCCTTTCGCAATGGAGAACTAGATGAAAAAATCTATATGGAACAACCTGAGTGTTTTATTGAAAAGGGCCACGAACAAAAGGTTTTTAGACTTTTGAAGTTTATTTATGGCCTCAAACAATCTTCAAGGGATTGGTATATACGCTTTCAGAATGTTCTTGTATCCAATGGTTTTACCACGATGGATGAAGACCATTGCGTTTATACCAAGATATCAAGAAACAAGCTTGTGATTTTAACATTGTATATAGATGACATACTTATAGCTGGAAATGATAAGGAGTTTATAACCGAGATAAAGTCGTGGTTATCATATCATTTTGAGATGAAAGATATGGGTGAAACTGCATATATTCTTGGAGTTAGGATTTCAAGAGATCATCCAAAGAAACTATTGTATCTCTCACAAGAGAATTACAGTAGAAAAGTTCTTGAACGATTCAATATGCAAAATAGTAGCACAGCTGAAACTCCTATCAGTAAAGGTCATACTTTGGGAAGTCAGATGTGTCCTAAGACTCCTGAAGAGACAGAAAGAATGAGCTGAGTTCCTTATAGGAGCGTAGTCGGAAGTCTAATGTATGTTATGGTGTGTATTAGACCTGATATCTGTCAAGCAGTTGGCTTGGTAAGTAGATATCAAACTGACCCAGGTTTAGCACATTGGCAAGCAGTAAAGAGGATCATGAGATATCTGAAGGGAACTGCTGATTATGCCCTTTGTTATCAAGGCGGCAAGTATCTGCGATTAGTTGGATACAGTGATGCTGACCATGAAGGAGATCTAGACGACATGAAGTCTACATAAGGATATGTTTTCTTACTTAGTGATGGGGACATATCATGGAGTAGTAAGAAACAATCATGTGTATCACTATCTAATAAGGAAGCCGGATACGTGGCTCTCGAATCAGCAGCACAAGAAGCTGTTTGGTTGAAAAAGTTCTTGGAGCCCTTGTTGGTTATTGCTGAAAATACTGAACCAGTATTAGTCTACTGTGACATTGAGGCCACGATATCCTCCACCAAGGACCCTAAGTTCCATTGTAAAACCAAACATATAGATATCAAGTATAAGTATGCGAGAGAAATGGTTAGACGCAAGGTAGTGAATGTGAAGTATGTGTCTACAAAAGATATGTTAGCAGATCCATGGACCGAGCCTTTATCTAGAGATGCATTTGTGAGACACACTAGGTCTCAAGGCTTGCTTAGACTCTGAGATACTTTATTTTTTTATTATTTTTTCGTGTTCACAAAATTGATGTTCTATGATTATCAATAAAGTTGATTTACATACGTACATATTTTTAATGCTGAATGTTATGTGCATTCTTTATTTTTAGTTTTTTTATTAGTATGTCGGGTAGACAAGAGGTTGGCCTTCTCACATAGGAAACCGCCTCCTTATCTTAGTGTTGTGAGGATATTAGACATGATTTTAAGCAAAGTTATCATAAGGGTAATTTGAGTTATTTGCTAAATCAGAATGTCGCTTAAACAATGACATAAGGTCATTAGGGTGAAAAACGTTCACCAAGCCTACTTTGTGAGCTAGATGTGAGTAAAATATGATTTTGTAGATCAAGGATCTCAAATTTAGATACTTATGATGTCTAAATATCATCTGTACAACATTCTTTTATGAGATAAAGACATACGCTCCTTGGAAAAAGGGAGAAAATGTTGTAGCATGTTTCATACCTTGCGTGCTAATGTCGACCAATTGGGTTAACATAACTCCATTCTCAACTTGTTGTTGTGTGAGACCCACAACCTTTATGATGGATCAATACTTTGTACCCTCAGAGACTCCAATCAGATACTTGAGACTTAGTGTGATGTTAGCTATCTTAGTGTGTTTCCAAAAGACCATGTATATAGATTTTGTCTAGCGGAGCATATCTAGAAAAGAAGTCAAACTAATGTTAAAGGGAACGTAGAAGAGAAAGATCATTGATGCAATCTCATTTATTTGTATTCACTAGTGCACCAATTATAACTTATGAGTTATGATTGTGAATACAAGAAATAATGATGTGAGATTTTGAGACTATATCGAATGTGATTTATATGATCTAGGGTACTCCATACTTTATGATCTACTTGCAGGTTTGGACTTGACGAGAGACTATATAATCCTAACAGATGTATAACACTTAGCTCTCACAGTATGTTGGTCTTACGGTTTACTTCCCTGTATGAATGATTGAGAAGATGAGTTGGGAATATGTTTCTCAGACTAAATGAACACTCCCATTATGTGTGAATGGGAGATGTAGGAAATATTAGTTCCACCCATAAGGAGTGCTTTAAGACCCAATAGGGTTATTAGTTAACCCTAATATTCCCTATATAAGTACACTTAGTGTGTACACTAAAGAGAACTCTCTCCAGTATTTTCCCCCTCACTCTCTCTCACAATCCTAACAAGGGTTTAGACTGTGGAATTAAGGGTTGCTCCAACACACTGTGACAACCACCACCGACCAGTAATTTCAGTTGTGGTTCAATCCGTTTTCGCTTCTGCTTTACGAAGAACAAGTAAGTTCTCGTTTTACGATTTACGTGCTAAATCTAATGTGTTTAGATTAACGTAATCCAACAATTTTTATTTTGCCCCTAATACCCAATATAGGAGTGCTTCAAAAATTAGGAAAAAATCTCCGGGGCCTCCTGCGCTTACAAAATTGGACACGCGCTGTCCCCTTTTCTTCCCAATTTGACGCGTGCTTGTTCAACAAATTTTCCCCCCATATGCGCTATCTTATGTGGAGTCATCATCATCTTACACTGCTTCCTCTGTTTTTGTCTGACTTCCTTCTCTGTTTTCTTCATCTATTCTCTATCCTGTATATCTTTGTTTTATCTTTAATTTTTTAGCATAAATTCCTAACTTCTAAATTTCTTCTATCTATCCACAACACACTCAGTTCTTTGGAGTTTTCTGCCTCCTCCTTAAAAGGGTAAGTCTTATATTTGTCTGCTTATCTTGTTTTCTTATGTTATCTCACGTAGGATTTATTTATGTTGTATAAAAGTTGATCTTTTCTGCTACATGTTATAATCTTATTCCTATCCTTTGCTAAATTTTGTCATTTACTGATAAAATTTTGTGGTATGAGGATACTGTATTAGAATATATATATAGGAGCTTTATCCATCAATTTTGAAGATCCATATTACAGTTTATCTGATGTTAATTTGTGGTTAAAAGTCTTTGCTCGAACGCTTCCCCAACTTTCTCTGGCGATTAAAAGGCAAATCTTGATGTTTATATTGTTTGTTACTGCAGATTTTCGACCGATAGTGATGCTTTCTTGGAAGTTTTGGAATCCTTACACTTTTAAATGATTCATATACATCAAGCTTGGTATTATGCCTTAAGCACTAACTTGGTACTTAATTTAGTTGGATTGCAGTTTCTACTTTTATTTGTTCGAGTCAACCCTCAGCTAAATCTACACTTACTTCTACGGCATTGTGACTTATGTACTTCTTTGGCATCAACTGAATAATTATGAGATCCTTAAATTAAGACCATTTTCTTTGCTCCCCTTTGTCTTAATAGCAATTTGGGTATTTTATATTGAACTTCTTGTAATTGTCATCATTAAAGGTCTTACATTAGCCCATATTTTGACTGTGTGCACTGAGTTTAGCTCAGGCAGTCTTTGTTCCAGCTAATCTAGCCACTTCTTATGCCGGGGGAGATGCTTAGACTTTCTGTCACGATCCGAAATTCTCACTGTCGGGACCGTGATGGCGCATAACATTTCACTTGCTAGGCAAGCCAACGTTAGAGAATCATTAAGCCAATTCTTATACATTTCAGTTAACAGCAAAATAAACTATACCGAGTTAAGGCTAGTGCGGAATAATATAATAACCTCAATTTTTTACTACAACCCGGATCTGGTGTCACAATTCACGAACTTCTAAGATTTATTAGAAGTAAAAGTCTGAAAGAAATACAACTGTTTTGAAAGGAAATAAACAGTAAAGTGTAGTGTCTAGAAGAGGACTCCAGACTCTGTGGACGCCGGCAGATCTACCTTAGGTCTCTTGTCGGATGAATCCAACAGCTAACCTCCCGATCAGCTCGGACCAGCACCAAAATCTGCACAGGAAGTGCAGAGTGTTGTATCAGTACAACGGACTGGTAAGTGCCGAGCCTAACCTCGATGAAGTAATGACGAGGCTAAGGCGGTTCACTCACACTACAACCTGTACACAATATATATAATAAAAGCAGATAGGAAATGTAGAATAGAATAAAGCAGTAAATTTCAAGAAATACTACAACTCCCGAAAATAAGTCATCGACATTCATAAATTTCCAATCCTTAAGTGCAAAAGAGAATACCGTAAATCTAACACAGCTCAGGGAAACATAAACACATAGGTTGTTGTGGCGTGCAACCCGATCCCAACGTACATCTCATATTACTCCCTTACTTTCTCATAATAGCATAAACAACAGTGAATATAAATAAAGCGTTGCGGCGTGCAAACCGATCCCACCATATCACAATAACACAATCATAGTCCACCCTTATTCCACCAAACAATCCACCCTTATTACACATGTTGCTGTGTGCAACCCGTTCCCACCGTAAAATATCGATTCACCCTTATTCTACCTAAATATATCATCCTTATTCTACGTGTTGCGGCGTACAACCCGATCCCACCATATCAACATCAAGTGCTTAGTATACACAGTAAATTCACAATTCAAATCACGGAAACCCTTCACAATACTTAAACACCAAACCGAGACAAATAGGAACTTGTACGCCATGAAAGTTCACGTAAGTAATACTACACAGCGAGATCAATTCAGAATATACAACAAAAAGGTAGAGATAAACCATCTTAAGCAAATAATAGGAGATAATGAAACTATGGAAAAAATAAATATCATGAACAGGAGGAAACAATGTCTAACAAGTAGCAATTAGGAACGGGAACACAATTAAAGCATGTAACAATTAAGACACGGAAAGAGACAATATGAGAAAAGAGGGAAAAGAGGGAAAACAGATAAATTGGCGGCTCATAAGTACTCGTCACCTCACATATACGCCGTTCACATGAAATTCACATAACAAGCAGTCCGAGGATTCCTAATTCCCTAAAGTCAAGGTTAGACACAACACTTACCTCGCTCCAAAGGCCACTTAATGCTCAATCACAACTTTTCCTCTAGAATCCACCTCCAAACCACTCGTATCTATCCGCAAACGACTTAATAATATCAATTATTGCTACAGGAATCAATTATAATGCATAACTCTAGATTTCCCAAACTTTCCCCGAAAAAGTAAAAAATCGACCCTAGGCCCGCTTGGTCAAAACCTGAGGTTCGGACCAAAATTCACTTACCCATTCACCCCCGAGCCCGATTATGTAATTTATTTTGAAATTCGACCTCAATTCGAGGTCTAAATTCCAATTATACAAAAATCCCTAATTCTACCCAAACCCCCAATTTCCACCATGAAAATCCTAGATTTTAGGTTGAAAACTCATGAAATGTAATGGGTAATTGAAAGAAAGTAGTGGGAATAAAATCTTTTAGGAAAATCTCCTATAAGGCTTCTAGTTTTGAAATTTTGAAGGAATGGCAAAAAAATCCCGTTTTGGTTATGTTTTTGAATGACTGGCGTCAGGTATTCATCGCGTTCGCGTGAATCCTGACACATTTGCGAACAGCAGTGCCTGCTAGGCTTATGCAATCGCGAGAGGCTACACGCGTTCGCGAAGGTCTAGCTCCCCTGACCTCTGCGTTCGCGAGACAAGACCCACGTTCGTGCAGTGTAACCTTAAGTCCCCTGCCCAGCGTAGCTAAAGCTACACGTTCACGTGTGACTGGTCGAGTTCGCGTAGAGCGAACCCCCCAATGATCCGCATTTGCGACCATGGTCTCGTGTTTGTGTAGTGTAAAACCCTCCCCCAACCTAGATCCCCTTCGTGATCGCAATAATGGCTTCGCGATCGCGAAGCACGACACACCAGAAAACAAGCTGCAGGAAAAGCACCAGTTTTTCTAAGTTCAATTCACCCCGTAGCCTACCTGAAATTCACTCGAGCCCTCAAGGCTCCAACCCAAACATGCACACAAGTCCTAAACCATCATATGAAGTTACTCGTGCGGCCAAACAGAAAAATAACTCCTAGAACTACGAATCGGACACCAAATCAAATGAAATTTTCAAGAAAACTTTAAAATTTCTATTTTCACAACCTAACGTCCGAATCACGTCAAATCAACTCCGTTTCTCACCAAATTCGATGGACAAGTCATAAATATTATAGTGGACCTGTATCGGGCTCCGAAGGCAAAATACAGACCCAGTATCAATAAATCCAAACATCAGTTGATCCTTAAAAACCATAAAACTTTCAAATCTTCTATTTTCAAAAAAAAAAAATAACTCGAGCTAGGGACCTACGAATTCGATTCCGGGCATGCGCCTAGGTCCCAAATTATGATAAGGACCCACCGAGACCGTCAAAACATGAATCCGGGTCCGTTTAATCAAAATATTGATCGAAGTCATCTTAAATGAATCTTTAAGGCAAAATTCTTATTGTTATCAATTTTTAACATATAAGCCTTCCGAAAGAACACACGAACTATGCACGTAAATTGAAGAAGGCTAAAATGAGATTTTTGAGACCTCAAAATACAGAATTAGGTTCTAAAATATAAGATAACCTATCGGGTCATCACACTCCCGCTGCCTGTACGCCAGAACAAGTAGCTTAGGGACATCGGGTGTACTATCAGCCCAACCAGTTTCTGCTTGTCGATCCTAGCTTGGCCTACATATGTGTGATGATGAGAAAAATAAATTGGATTTGCTTAGGAGGCTTAAGCCTCCAGAGTTGAGTGGAACATAGTTGGAGGATGCTCAGGATTTTATTGACTGGTATCAGCGAATTCTTCATACAACGGGTCTCTGGACACCAATGGGGTTTATTCACTACTTTTCAAAAGATCGGGACAGCCTACCGATGGTGGCAGGCTTATGAGTTGATTAGGCCAACCAATTCAGCGCCACTTACATGACATGAGCTCTCAGTTCTCTTTTTAGAGAAGTTTATCCCGCAGACTCACAAATAGGAGTTGCATAGGTAGTTTGAGCAGCTATGCCAGGAGGGAATGACAGTGACTCAGTATGAGATGAGTTTTTCAGAGTTGTCTCTCCATGCGGTATGGTTGGTTCTCAAAAATAGGGAGAATATTAGGAGGTTCATTGGTGGCCTCAACATTGGATTACGCTTCATTATGGCTCGTGAGGTTGCGACAGGTGCGAGGTTTGATGAGGTGGTTGATATTGATAAACGCTTAGAGTTGGTTCGCAGGCAGGAGTGTGAGCAGCGGGAGACCAAGAGGCCTCGTAGTTCCGGTGCTTTTAAAAGTGTTTCATCGGNCGCATTAATGATAAAATTACACTTGTTATGTGCTTAATGGAGTTTATTTCATGTGTAGGTGAAGTGGAGATGGAAACGGAGCTAAAGGGATGCAAATACGTCGAAAAATACGCGAAAGGAGACACCCGGGCGATAGCCGGGCGACAGAGCCAAACAGCCAGCCCTACCCTGGCGTTAGCCAGGCGTTAGGGCTGAAACGCCAGCTCTTGCCTGGCGTTATCCAAGCGTTAGGGATGAAACGCCAGCCCTTGCCTGGCGTTATCCAGGCGTTAGGGCTGAAACGCCAGCCCTTGCCTGGCGTTAGCTAGGCGTTAGCCTCATAACGCCAGGGTCCCCAGTTCGGCCAGAAACCGAGTTTTGACGGGTTTAAGTGTTTCCCAAGTGAAATAGACATCTCCTACTTGGTTAGGGTTCACCCTAAACCTATAAATAGACTCCTAAAACACAATTACAGGGGGATTTTCAT
>ML387765.1:61995-79412 GCA_005239525.1 Nicotiana knightiana | reverse complement strand
TATATATATATATATACATACATACATACATATATACGCGTATATAAAGCCATCTGGTCATGGGTCAATGTAAATGAATGCAATGCATGAAAAGTACGTCGATAAAATCTTTTCGGAGTGTCATCCTTAAATGAAGTTTAATTGAACTTCAACGTAGAATAGTTATATGAAATGAAACTTCAATTTTTGCAGTAATACATTGTTATAGACATTATATGAAAAGAGTACATTATATTGCTAGTGATAAGCTTAATATTCTCACGCTACAAGTTATTATAAACAAGACAACTAGCATTAAATTTGAAACCCGCAATTCTGCTGGATAACGTAATTCCTCTGTTAGGCTATAAAAATCAATATGCCTTTTGGATAAAAACATTACCAAATACGTATTTTTCTGGGACCCATGAATAGAAGATAATAATAATTCACATGGGGAATCAAGAATATAGACACCCCTAGTATTTCTATGAATAGAGTAATTTATGAAAATCGTGTGTTTGCTCGTTTTGCTTGTGTCATATAGATCATGCCAAAAAGAAAGAAGGGATGGCCTTAACATACCTGGAGTAAGGAAACATCCATGTGATATTCTTGGAAAAGGTTGCGCCATACTCGTTTGGAACCACAAAATTTTTACGTTGTTAAGCTTCTAACAGTTCTCGTTGGATTTGGTTGAAGAAATCTCGTTGATATTGTTTTGTAAGAAAAATTGGCAAAATCTACTGAAAGTTTGAAAAATGAAGATGAAGATTACTATAAAGGAATGAAGTATTTGCATGAAATGGCGTTAAAAGAATTCCAAAGAAATACCTCCTCCCTTAAACGTCCAAAGTTACTCCGATGTGAATAGAAAGCCACAATTTAGACTATTGATTGTATATTAGGTAGTACTGATTGTATAGTAGTCTAAGAGACTAAAAGACTAAGACTTTTACACGTTAAATTTTTTGTTTGCTAGATAGCCACCTAAGCTAATGTGACCCTTAGTCACTTCTTTATAACATGGCTAGCTGCCACATTTTTGAGGGGTGGAAATTATTAATCTTTATCCGCTTATAAGTTAATTAGAAATGTCCCGTTAAACGGTAATTAACCAATTACCCGCATAATTAAAAATTATCTCAAATTACTTAAAATTCTACTTATTTTTAGTACACTTTATACAGCTTATTATAATATACTTTACTATCGTGGTCATGTGGTATCATATAAAATTAATACATGCATTATTATTTTACAAAAATTACCATGTAAAAAAGAATACACATATTTACTCAACTCATAATTTTTTTAATCTCATAAAAAGAATACAAATTTTCATACGCTTAATTCTTAAAATGGTAAAAAGGTAACCTTCTTTTCAAGTGAGAAAATAAATTCTATCGTACAATAAAGAAAATCCCATAAACTTTCTCATATTATGTGTATAATTGAAAGTAGTAATATTAATTAATATATAAAATCATACTTTTCAAACATTTTATAACAATGTTCCACTCAAAATACCATATCAAATGTATATAACGATATCACTATTATTAAACTTACAGGGTCTTACAATAACAATGTCTTAAACCCTCTACGGTTCCTAATAGAAATAATCCTTGTCGTACTCTTGTGGATTTACTATGACACATCCTAATGCTAAGGTACAGAATGTAACATCCTTCCCCCCTTTAGAACATTCGTCCTCGAATGTTAACTCTTAGAGAGTTACAAAATTTTCACTAGGGTCTCATGTGTAAATTAGATTAAAACCCAAATTATATCTGAAGTCTCTAATATTCACAACTTTTTGTAGTTGAGTATCTCATATCTTCTTCACCTTTATCTCACTTATCTTTAAATCTTGCATCTTCTCTTCTGTTTCTTTCATAACCTCCCTTCCACATTATGCCTTAAAGCTCTATTGTGATACCTACACCCTCTGGTGCATACAAAATATGGCGAAAGCTTCATACTGGCTTCTTACAACTCAGCTCTATGGCACAATTTAGAAACAAAAGAAGGGTAACATTTCCAAAATATCATGTAGCCTCTCAATTATAAATGCGGCACGCAACACACCCATAAGTGAGGCTCAACTAGGCATGGCTTTGTAGACTCCTGTCACTCCCCAAAATCGAGGGACGAGACCAACACCTAACCGGGTGAACCCGGTCAAGCGAACTTGGGTTGTCTTTCCTACCCAACGTGTTTCCCCCCATATATCCAATGCACCATATTCCATATGAAATGACCACTTAGAATTTAAGCGTGGATTTACAAACTTAAGTTTGTTTCTCTTTTAGCATTTCAACAATTCATTCCCAAAACATACACAATACATACATAACTTTCCAATACGGACCATGATTCCGAATACATACAGTTACTACCCAAAATACATATATACACCCACATCATGTCTACGGAGCCTCTACGAATACTACGAGTTTATAAAATACTTGTCGGCAACAAGGCCCCGGCTATACCTTACAATGCATAATAGGCTCAAAAGAGATGGCATGAATTACACACGGCCCCAGGAGGAAGTGGGGCTCACAACTACTTGCTGAAAGATGAGGAGGAGGCACCACTAACGGCGAGCTGAGCTACCTACTATGGACCCACCTACATCCATATAAAAGATGTAGTGCCCCCGGAAAAAGGGACGTTAGTAATGTAGAATAGTATTAGTAAGTATGAGAAAACTTTACTCAAAGTAAAATCAAGAGATGCACAAATAAAAAGAAGGTAAAGGAACTAACACATAGTGCACAGTGATACAGAAAACAAGTAAAATTGAGAACCTAACAGACTCTTGTTTCATCATAATCACACTTCCTTTTACACTCCACCCTTCCTCTCAACCCTTATTACCACGTGTTGCGGCGTGCAACCCGATCCCACCTTACATTTATGTTGAGGTGTGCAACCTGATCACACCGTAAAGTTTACTCTCCACCCTTATTACTTCTTGTTGCGGCGTGCAACCCGATCCCACCGGACCATCACATTTCATGGCAAACAATAACAGCCCAAAATTCAATCACAGGGTTTCATATCATCAAGAGTACAATTTCATAACACCCAACCAATCATGTGTTCACAATAGACTTTATCATTCATTAATTAAACCACAAAGATGCTCATAAACAAGAATTTAAATTCATTACAACCAACAATCCATATGAACTTAAGCCACAGTAAACCTTGCCAACAATGAGTCATATACGATGCTTCCATGGCCATTTAGTTCAATTAGATCAATTCACAATTCCCCTTCATCACTTGTTACATAGCCCTTATCACTTAGATACATTTACACATTTGAGTTTGTTATCATTCTTTCATACCAACATACTCAAGCATTTAACGAACTTGCACATGTTAGAGTAATCACATAAAAGTCACCTTTCAGAATTTCAGTTATCATGATAATCGACTAAGACAAATCAGAGAATGCAATCTCACACCTCAACAAAATCGGACAATCAATTTCACATATACTCAGCAAGAAACTCATACCTAATGTTCGGACACCAACAAGGTGACTCTACGAAGATTAAAGTTAGCCATACATACCTCGAGTCCTCCCCTTTTTAATTTCTATCACAATTCACCGGACCATCTAGCACCGTCAATCTATTTCACAATGTGACATATTTCACTAAGAATTAGGAATCTTGTACCCAATTGAGCATTTTATAAAACAATGTGTGACCCCTTAGACTACTAACCCCCTTTTGAGAATAATTACCCAAAATTATTTTTCCCTTTACTAGATTACGGGGTTTAACTCACATGCATGCAAGATTTCACTTTTTATTTTCAAGAACCAACCTATGTGTGTTTCATTCTTACAAAAAATCATAAAAATTGGGGAAATTGGGTGAAGACTTACCTCTTTGAGTGAAGAAGATGACAATAACTCGATAGTTTCCGGGCTTGAGGGATTTTGGAAAATAAAATTGGATGATGTTAAAACCTTCTCTCTCAAGAACTCTCTTCTTCTCTTTCTGTTTTGGTCAGAAAATCGTTAAAAATGAAGGGAAGGGGTGTCTTATAAAATAGGGGGTCGGGTTTAATCTTAGAAAACAAGAGCCCCGACACAGAGATGCTGTCAGGAATGCGATCGCATTCCTACTATGCGGTCCACATTCTTGTCGCATAGTTGGCCTTTAAATGGGACAAAAATGGGAACCACACTGCCCACGTATGCGACTACTTATGTGGTCCGCATACCTGTTATGCGATCACATAGTGCGTCGTATAACTTCTCTCGCAAAAATCGTGAGGTAAAAATGTGACAACTATGCGGCCCGCATTCGTGAAATGTGATCGCATTCTAGGCCGCTTAGTTGTCCTCAAAATGGACATGAAACTGTCCAGGTATGCGACCATTATGCGGTCCGCATAGATGTTATGCGATTGCATAGTGCGTCGCATAATGCCCAATTTCTGGAAAATTTAATCTTTCAAGTTCTGGTATACTTTTTACTAAAAATAGGACCGTTTTAAGAATTTCTACAGTTATAATTGCATAGGGACCTATTCGGGCATTATTTTAGATATAGAAATTTTACGGGTCTCTATATCCTCCCCCACTTAAAATCATTCGTCCTCAAATGAGGATCCATAAATCATTTGGTTTTGAAAACACAATATGCCAACCCCCAATTTTTACTAACTCCGCTATTTACTGAAAATCTTGCTAGAGTTTCCTCTGTAATTAGGCCTATCTACCTGTGAGAGATTCCCCGAAACACATGTTCCTAACCAACTCCACACATAACTAGTTATTTTATAGCCTTGCACATAATTTGGTCACCTCGACAAGTCCCATATAATTCAATTATTTAAACATGCGATATACCCTTCAATTAACCCTTACCAATCTACACTTCAATTAATCATTACCAATCTACATTTCAATTAATCATTTAACCATCACATGAGTATCACATAATTTCATTCACTCCAAAGGGTTGCACATTACCCAAATAGTCACAACATACACAATTTTGGCACAACATAAGAAGTTACAATAGTAGAGGAATTAGGGGAGAATGGGGTGCTTTTGCAAAAAACTGAACATAACATATAATTACTTAGAGATGAAAATTCGCACGATCATTACTAGACTTATTCAAACAAATGGGGATATTTTTCTTTCATTTCATTTTCCGATTCCTACGTGGCTTCCTCAACTTGCTGACTTCGCCAGAACACTTTAACTGAAGCAATTTCTTTGTTCCTTAATCTACGGACTTTCTTATCACGAATAGAAATCAAAACCTTTTCATACGATAAGTTTTCATCAACCTTAATAGTCTCAACTAGCACGATAGTTGATGGATATTCAACCACTTTCTTCAACATAGACACATGGAACACCGGGTGCACTAATTACATTTCAGGGGGCAATTCCAGCCTATAAGCCACATTTCTTATCCTTTGAGCAATCCGATACGGCCCGACATACCTAGGGTTCAATTTTCCTTTCTTCCAAAACCGCATTACTCCCTTCATGGGAGACACCTTCAAGAATACCCAATCATCTACTAGAAACTCCAAATATCTTCGACGAATGTCCGCATAGGATTTCCGACGACTCTGAGCAGTTTTCATCCTCTCTTGAATTACTCTAACTTTTCCCATAGATTTGTGCACAAGATCCGGTCCTAGAAATTCTGCCTCACCAACCTCAAACAATCCGATCGGAGATCTACATCTTCTTCCGTACAACGCCACAAATGGGGCCATCTGAATACTAGCATGGAAACTGTTATTATAAGAAAATTCTATAAGCGGTAAGTGTTCATCCCAGCTATCCTTGAAGTCTAATACACAAGCCCGCAACATATCTTCGAGCGTCTGAATAGTCCGCTCTGCCTGCCCATCAGTTTGTGGATGGAATATTGTGCTGAGATTTACCTGATTACCCAAACCTTGCTGAAATTTTTTCCAAAAGTTAGCTGTGAACTGAGCCCCTCGATCCGAGATAATAGAAACTGGAGTGCCATGGAGCCTCACTATTTCTTTTATATACAGCTGAGCGTACTGTTCTACAGTATCAGTGGACTTGACTGGCAAGAAATGCGCCGACTTCGTGGGTCGATCCGCTATCACCCAAATCGAGTCGAACCTACGTGGAGTGCGAGGTAACCCCACCACAAAGTCCATATTGATCATCTCCCATCTCCACACCGGTATTTCCATAAGCTGCGTCAATCTACCGGGAATCTGATGCTCGGCCTTCACTTGCTGACAAGTCGGACACCTAGCCACAAAGTCCGCCACACCCCTCTTCATACCATTCCACCAATAAATCTCTTTGAGATCATGATACATCTTTGTAGAACATGGGTGTACTAAATACCTGGAATTGTGAGCCTCTGCCATCACCCTTTCCCAGAGATCATCCATATCTGGAACACATAGCCTCTCTTGACACCGCAGGGCACCGTCATTATTGCCGAGTGAGAATGTTGAAGTCATGTGATTCAAAATTGCTTCCCTCAATTGTTCCAAAGCCGGATCCCTCAATTGCTTTCCCTTGACTTTTGCTACAAGCGAAGATTCCGCTCCATTACGCACCATGACATTCTCGTCATCTGAGGCCGAAAGACAGACCCCCAGACTAGCCAACTGATAAACTTCCCGATCCAAAAGCCTCTAACTGTCTTCCAAATGTGCCAAGATACCCATGGATTAAAGACTAAGAGCATCGGCTACCATATTGGCCTTCCCTGGATGGTATAAAATACTCATACCATAGTCCTTGAGCAATTCCAACCACCTCCGATGCCTTAAGTTCAACTCCTTCTTCTTGAATAATTACTGAAGACTCTTGTGGTCTGTGAACACGTCCACATAGACCCCATAAAGATAATGCTGCCAGACTTTTAATGCAAACACAACCGCCGCGAGCTCCAAATCATGCGTAGAATAATTCTTCTCGTGATTCTTGAGTTGTCTAGAAGCATATGCTATTACCTTACCACATTGCATCAATACACACCCCAAACCAACCCTTGAAGCATCACAATAAACCATAAATCCCTCTGAACCTTCTGGCAAGGTCAACAATGGTGCTGAAGTCAATCTCAACTTTAATTCCTGAAAACTCTTTTCACATGCATCGGACCACTGAAACTTAACTACTTTCTGCATCAGCTTAGTCAATGGAGAGGCGAGAGTAGAGAATCCCTCCACGAACCTCCAATAATACCCAGCTTGACCCAAGAAACTGTGAATCTCTATCGGGGTCGTTGGCCTAGGCCAATCTTTCACCACTACAATCTTTTGGGGATCAACCTGAATCCCCTCCCTGGAAACAACATGGCCCAAAAAGGTGACTAGTTCTAGCCAAAACTCCATTTCGAAAACATTGCATACAATTGGTACTAATGAAGAGTCAGCAGAACTGCCCTGAGGTGATTAGCATGATCTTCCTGACTCCGTGAATAAACAAGAATATCTTGAATGAAGACAATCACAAAAGGAGTCGAAAAACGGTTTGAAAACCAGATGCATAAGATCCATAAAAGTTGTTGGGGCATTGGTTAGCCCAAAAGACATTACCAAAAATTCAAAGTGCTCATATCGAGTCCTGAAGGTAGTCTTAGGAATACCCTACTCCCTAATTTTTTACTGATGATACCCGAACCGCAAATCAATCTTTGAGAAGAACTTATCATATTGCAACTGGTCGAACAAATCAACTATCCAAGGCAATGGCTACTTATTCTTGATGGTGACCTTGTTGATCTGCCGATAATCAATACACATCCGAAGCGATCCGTCTTTCTTTCTGACAAAAAGAACCGGTGCACCCCAAGGGGACACATTTGGCCGAATGAAACCTTTTTCTAATAGATCTTTCAATTGTTCTTTTAACTCTCTCAATTCTTCTGGCGCCATTCGGTAAGGTGGAATAGATATTGGCTGCATATCTGGCAATATATCAATCCCGAAATTGATCTCCCTATCTGGTGGAATCCTAGGAAGCTTATCCGGAAATACTTCAAGAAATTCATTCACAACAGGCACAGATTCGGGAGCAGGCACCTCTGAAGTGGTGTCCGTAACCCGGACCAAATGGTAGATACACCCCTTTCTGATCATCTTAGAGGCTTTAAGGTAGGAAATAAATCTACCGCTTGGCACCACATTATTCCCCTCCCATTCGATAACTAATTCATTAGGAAACTCAAGCCTCATAATCCTGGTTCAACTGTCGAGTTTAGCAAAGCACAAATAGAGCCAATCCATCCCCATAATTACATCAAAATCTACCATTTCTAACTCAATATGATCGGTCATGGTACCCCGACCACGCACTGTGAAAACACAATTCCTATAGACACGCACGGTCGTAATAGAATCACCAATCGGAGTTGACACAGGGAACGACTCGTGAATCTGTTCGGGTTCTATCCCAAAACATGAAGCAATAAATGGAGTAACATATGACAAAGAAGACCCGGGGTCAATAAGAGCATAAACATCATGAGACTGAACAATCAGAATACCTGTGACAACATCTGGAGAAGCATCGTCGCTCTAGCGACCACTCAAAGCATAAAACTGGCTGGGTCCCCCTTGACCCCGCACTCTACCCCTAACTGCTCCGCACCCTGCTGGTGCTGGAGGGCGTGCTGAGGACGTAGCGGTTGATGAACTGGAGGGCTGAGCAGCACCCCTACATGTGCCCTGACTGGGCGAACGGCAATCTCGCTGAACATGGCCCCTCACTTCGCACCTATAGCATATCAGAATATCTAAGTAACAAGTCTCAGTATGAAATCTCCAACACTTATGGCATGTTAACCTCCGCTACTGCTTGAACCTCCCACCCGAACGACCCGACTAATGGAACCTCCTGCTATCTGAACTGGGTCTAAAACGACCTCCCTGCTGATAATTGTGCCCTAATGGTGGTGCACTGGTTTAGGATTGAGCATATGACGTAGATGGCCCAAATGATCCTCTCCAAAAGGATGATCTCACACCTCCAACTTAGCTCCCAGGGTTTCCCGTTGACCGAGCCCTACTACTGCTCTCTCTCTCCATCCTTAGTTTCAATTTCCGAGCCTTTGTAGCCTGGGCGAATCCCACTATTTTCCATAATTCATATCCGAATGCAAGGCAGCTGAGCAGCTTCATTAACAACAAGGGACCAAGGCCCTGAACAAACCGTCGAACTCTGGCCTCTATAGTCGGCATCATGTGAACAACATATTTGGACAAGCGCACAAACTCCATATGATACTCCGACACACTCATGTTTCCCTGCTTAAGGACCTCACACTCTGCAGCACGGGCTGCCATACTCTCGACAGGGAAGAAATGATCCATGAAGGAACTAACAAACTCATCCCACTTTTCCAGAGGGCTCCCGTCTCCACGGGAACTCTCCCACATTTCAAACCACGGATATGTCGCTCCCTTCAGGCGATAGGAATCCAACTCAACCCCCTCTGTCTCAGTAGCCCTCATAACTCGGAGGGTCTTGTACATCTCATCAATAAACTCCTGAGGATCAGCCTCTGGGTCGGTGCCTGTGAACTCTGGAGGGGCTAACCGCAGAAACTGGTTGACCCTGGAACCTGAAGAATCCCCTTTCTTGCTAGAGGATATAGGGGCAGCACGTGATCTTTGGGCCTGGGAGGCCACTATCTGGGTCAACATCTGAATTTCTCCCCTGAGGTCCCCATCAGAAATACGGGGACCGGAAGCTGGGACTGAAGAAGGATCAGGAACATCGGCGGGAGGGACTGTAGCACCCTCTGCTAGAGCGGGAATAGGAATATCCTGGCGTGGGATGGAAGAGTCAGGCAGATTCAAGGTTGGTGAATCATTCTCACACGCACCATTAGATAAAGAATTTACGGCCACTCCTGGGGTGGCATTGGCCTCTAGGCCGAGTCGGGCTCTCTTCTTGGCTGCCATTTAATGAAAATTGGAACAATGCACGAGTTAGAGATAGACATCCTCACCTTCCACCACATTGCACGATATAGAGTAGCAATAAAAGGGTACTTCCCTAAATATCCATGCAGCCCCCTAATTATAGATGTGGTCGACAACACACCGATAAGAAGGGCTCTGCTAGACACGGCTCCGAGACATCCTAGGACACTTTTGAAAACCTTAAGCTCTGATAACATGTTTTTCACGCCCCAAAATCGAGGGACGAGACCGACACCTGACCGGGTGAAGCCGGTCAAGCGGACCTGGGTGCCTTTCCTACCCAACGTGTTTCCCCCCGTATATACAATGCACCATATTCCATATGAAATAACCGCTTAGGATTTAAGCATGGATTTACAAACTTAAGTTCGTTTCTCTGTTAGCATTTCAACAATTGATTCCAAAACATACACAATACATACATAACTTTCCATATGGACTACAATTTCGAATATGTACAGGTACTACCCAAAATACATATATACACCCACATCTTGTCTACGGAGCCTCTACGAATACTAGGAGTTTATACAATACTTTTCGGTAACAAGGCCCCGGATATACCTTACAGTACATAACAGACTCAAAAGAGATGGAATGAATTAGGCCCCAGGAGGAAGTGGGGCTCACCAGTACTTGCTGAAAGATGAGGAGGAGGCACCACTAACGGCGAGCTAAGCTACTTACTATGGACCCAACTACATCCATATAAAAGATGTAGCGGCTCCGGCGAAAGGGACGTTAATACTGTGGAATAGTACTAGTAAGTATGAGTAAACTTTACTCAATGTAAAATCAAGAGATGCAAAAATAGAAAGCAGTTAAAGGAACCAACACATAGTGCAAACTGATACAAAAAATAAGTACAATTGAGAACCTCACAGATTCTCGTTTCATCACAATCACACTTCCGTTTACACTCAATCCTTGTTACCTCTCCACCCTTATTACTACGTGTTGCAGCATGCAATCCGATTCTACCTTACATTTATGTTGTGGCGTGCAACCCGATCCCACAGTACATTTTACACTCCACCCTTGTTACCTCTCCACCCTTATTACTTATTTTTGCGGTGTGCAACTCGATCCCATCGGACCATAACATTTCATGGCAAACAATAAAAACCCACAATTCAATCACAGGGTTTCATATCATCAAGAGTACAATTTCATAACACCCAACCAATCATCTGTTCACAATAGTCTTTATCATCCATTAATTCAACCACAAAGATGCTCATAAACAAGAATGTAAATTCATTACAACCAACAATCCATATGAAGTTAAGCCATAGTAAACCTTTCTAACAATGAGTCATATACAATGTTTCCATGGCCATTTAGTTCAATTAGATCAATTCACAATTCCCCTTCATCACTTATTACATAGCCCTTATAACTTAGATACATTTACACATTTGAGTTTGTATCATTCCTTCTGACCAACATACTCAAGCATTTAACGAACCTTGCACATGTTAGAGTAATCACATAGAACTCACCTTTCACAATTTCAATTATCACGATAATTGACTAAGACAAATCAGATAATGCAATCTCACACCTCAACAAAGTTGGGCAATCAATTCCCATATACTCAGAAAGAAACTCATACCGAATGTTTGGACACCAACAAGGTGACTCTACGAAGATTAAAGTTAGCCATACATACCTCGANGGGCAATCAATTCACATATACTCAGCAAGAAACTCATACCGAATGTTTGGACACCAACAAGGTGACTCTACGAAGATTAAAGTTAGCCATACATACCTCGAGTCGTCCCCTTTTTAATTTCTATCACAATTCACCGTACCATCTAGCACCGTCAATTTATTCCACAATGTGACATATTTCACTTAGAATTAGAAATCTTGTACCCAATTTAGCATTTTATCAAACACTATGTGACCCCTTAGACTACTAACTCCCTTTTGAGAATAATTACCCAAACTTGTTTTTCCCTTTACTAGATTACGGGGTTTAACTCACATGCAAGCAAGATTTCACTTTTTATTTTCAAGAACCACCCTATGTGTGTTTCATTCTTACACAAAATCTGAGAAATTGGGGAAATAGGGTGAAGACTTACCTCTTTGATGGAAGAAGATGACAATAACTCGATAGTTTCCGGGCTTGAGGGATTTTGGAAAATCAAATTGGATGATGTTGAAACCTTCTCTATCAAGAACACTCTTCTTATCTCTCTATTTTTTGGTCAGAAAATCGTTAAAAATGAAGGGAAGGGGGTGTTTTATAAAACAGGGGGCCGGGTTTTAAACTTAGAAAACAGGAGCCCCGACACTAAGATGCGGACAGGAATGGGATTGCATTCCTACTATGTGGTCCGCATTCCTATCGCATAGTTGGCCTTCAAATGGGCAGAAAATAGGAACCACACTGCCCAGGTATGCGAAGACTTATGCGGTCCGCATACCTGTTATGCGATCGCATAGTGCGTCGCATAACAGGTATGCGGACCGCATAAGTCTTCGCATACCTGTTATGCGATCGCATAGTGCGTCGCATAACCTCCCTCGCAAAAACCATGGGGTAAAAATGCGACAACTATGTGGCACGCATTCTAGGCCGCATAGATGTCTTCAAAATGGACAGGAAACTGTCCAGGTATGTGACCATTATGCGGTCCGCATACCTGTTATGCGATCGCACAGTGCGTCGCATAACGCACTATTTCTGGAAAATTTAATCTTTCAAGTTCTGGGATACTTTCTTACTCAAAATAAGACCGTGTTAAGAATTTCTACAGTTATAATAGCACATGGACTTATTCGGGCATTAATTTAGACATAGAAATTTTACAGGTCTTTACAACTCCCTAGGACACGACCCGCTCTGATACCACTTTGTCACGCCCCGAACCTGGGAGGCGTGACTGGCACCAGGTGCCGCACTCGCCCAAGCGAACCATTCTGTAACTTATTCATTCCTTTTGTAACTACCAAGGGCATATGGCCACAACTCATAATGTCCAATTGTAAATGGAAAAATGTTATATCAATGAACCATCGTTCATTAAACATGAATACACTCTGACGTAATGTACAAACTGAACATATGTCTACAAAGCCTTTAAGATTAACTGACATCAAATGGTACAGGATACCGTGTAACTACCCGGCCGATCGTTCCGAGAATTTAGCCTCATTTCCCCCGTTTCTACTTCTTTTTAGGTGGTTCAGCTTCATTTATGTGTGTTGTGTCCGTTGGTTCGGGTTCAGAGTTGTCTTGATGAGAATTGAGGCATTTAGTCTCTTAAAGTAGCCTAGTAGTTGAGAAACTCAACTATGAGTTGACTTATTGGTGAACGACCTTGGAATGCAGATTTTATGGCTCAGATAGCTTCGTTAGGTGATTTGGGACTTAGGAGTGTGTTCAGAATATTTTTTTGATGTCCGGTGTAGAATTAGGCTTGAATTGGCGAAAGTTAGTTTTTGGCGATTTTCGGTCGGCAGTGGAAAATATGCTATCGGTGTCGGAATGGTATTTCGGAAGTTGGAGCAGGTTTGTAATGTCATTTTGGGTATGTCTGCAAAATTTCAAGTCAATCGGAGGTGTTTTGGTTGGTTTCGGCGTAGTTGGCGAAATTTGGAAGTTTCAAAGTTCATAGGCTTGAATTTGATGTAATTTTGGTGTTTTCGTGTTGTTTTTGGTGTTTCAAAGGCTCGACTAAGTTAGAGTAATGCTATGGGTGTGTTGGTATGTTTGTTTGGGGACCCGAGGGGCTCGGGATTTATTTCGGATGGTTGGCGGGGTTTTGATCTTGGAAAATTTGCAGAAATAGTTGCTGGTGCGATTTTCTGGTGTTGGCCGCACCTCCGGATTGGTAGCCGCAGGTGCGAATGGCAGTGTGCAGGTTTGAAAAGGGGGAGGCATGGGATTTTTATGCAGGTGCGAAGTTTGGGCCGCACCTGCGAAGCCGCAGTTGCGTAGGACTGGCCCAGGTGCGAGTTTTGTCCGTTAAGTGGGTTTCCGCAGGTGTGCATCTGGGACCGAAGGTGCGGGTCCGCATGTGCGACTAAGTATCCGCAGGTGCGGAAATTCTGTAGAAACAGTATATAAGAGGCATCCGTGAAATTCATTTCATTTCACAATTTTTGCATGCAGGAGGAGCTCCTTTGAAGGCAAATTAGAGGGGGGATTCGTGATTCTTCAGAGAAGGTAAGTTCTCTGGTTATTGTCATTGTTTCTATGCTATTTTAATTCGGATTAGGCTTGTATTTGAAGTATTAAAGAAAGAAAAGTTGGAAATTGGGAGGAAAGAGTTGGGAATTTCTTTTGGGAATTTTAGTGGGCAATTGTGGTCCGATTTTGATGTTTTTGGTATGTACGGTCTCGTGGGAGGATAAGGATTCTTTTGATGTAAATTTTATTAGATTCCGAGACGTGGTCCTGGGGCTCAGGTTTGGCCAAATTTCGAGATTCTTGTATAAATTGATAATTTTCGATTGCTTTGTGTTCCTTGAGTATATATTAATGATGTTGAACTGGTTTGGTTAGACTCGGAACAATCGAGAGCCAATTTGAGGGGAAAAAGCATAGCGGACTAGTGTTGTGGCCCAGTGAAGGTAAGTAATGGTTATAAATCTTGTCCTGAGGGTATGGAACCCCGGACTGCATATTTTCTCACTGATTTTGGAATGGCGCACATGTCGGATGACGAGTATGTGGCACGTACTAATTTTTGGATTGGACTAGGTCCTCTCCGCAGTAACTAATGAGTTGAATATTTACTCAAAACCTTATGTTCTAAAGAATTGTGAAATATTTGGGCTATAAGCTATGTTTGGGGCCTCGTGCCGATCTGTTTAGACCCCTTGGGGGCTTTTTACTGATGTTTTACTTCACTATGTATTGATGATTTCACTCAGCTGCATTGTGCATACTGTTTTCGAAACACAACATGATTTACACCACTTTGAGATTTAAAATGATGTTTTGGGTCGAGTACCATGTTTTACTGATTCGCCCGAGGGGCCTTTTGAGTGGTACTGTTGAGTGAGGACGAGGGCTTGATTGTGAGGTGCTGAGTGATATTAGCGCTTGGGGTGAAGGAGCCCCTCCGGAGTCTGTACACACCTCCAGTGAACGCACAGAGTGCCGAGAGCCGAGTGTCGAGCGACGAGTGATTGGGAGGCATGAGTGACTGTGAGGTGCTGAGGGACTAATTACGAGTGATGGTGAGGTATGCCCGAGGGGCTGATTATGATACATGTTTTGCCCGAGGGGCTACTGATGATTTTACTACTTTCACTCTGAGCTTATGAAATATGTTTTGCCCGAGGGGCCTCTATATGATTCATTTCATTTTCATACTAAATCTTTTGGTTTAAAGTTGTTGAAAGTATAAGTTCTTCAAAGGATTTTTCTGAAGTTGATTTTAAGGCATGATGATTTCACATATCTATGTTATACTGTTGGAAAGAAAGGTTGTGCATCTTGTGATTTGATGACATTGATTTTATGTGTTTCTTGCTGCTCAGACCTGATTTATTTTCATTACTACTGAGTTGGCGTACTCACATTACTCCCTGCACCTTGTGTGCAGATTCAGGTGTTAGGGGCAGGGTGAGCTGTCTATCTGTTCCAGAGATTCTCGGAGGTTTGCGAGGTAGCTGCATGCGTCCTCAATCCTGCTCCCTCTCTTGTTTAATATTATAGAATTTATTTTCATTGAGTTGTATATTTATGTAGATGCTCATGACCAGTGACTCCGGGTTCTCGGGGATTGTATCTAATGTTCAGTATAGGTTTAAATGTTTTTATAAATGTTTAAAGGAACTTTTATGGTTAATCGGTATAGTAAAGATGTAAATCGAAGTTTATCATGATTTGAGTGAAGTTTTGGCTGGCCTAGTTCCATGATAGGCGCCATCACGACTGGCCTGGATTTGGGGTCGTGACATACCGGCCTACCCATAAGTCTGTAGTAAAACCCTGACACGGTGACTCATAGACTTGGTTGCACTCCAAATGAAGTGGAGTCTTACCGATCCTTCGCTGAAAGCCAATCTCGTCTACTATGAGGGCTCGTCAACCTGATTATCTATACCTGCAGGCATGAATGCAGCATCCCCAATAAAAGGATGTCAATACGAATAATGTATTGAGTATGTAAGGCCGTGTAGATAAATATATAAAGAGTATGGAAGAAACATAGAGTAAAGGACTCAACTTGTAAGTCTGAATAGCTCTATAAATCATGAAATATTTATAATGACATGCACATGCGTATAAATGTTATATGATGCATAGGTATGTACGTACATAACATCATCAGCCTCTAAGGGCATCCCATCATATCATCTTGTCCACTGTGGGAAAATCATCAATGTATACCAGATAACCAGGTGGTGGTGCGTATATAACGATGTAACCCTTTCTCATATTCCATAGTCATATATATATATATATATATATATATATATATATATGACTATGGAATATGAGAAAGGGTTACATCGTTATATACGCACCACCACCTGGTTATCTGGTATACATTGATGATTTTCCCACAGTGGACAAGATGATATGATGGGATGCCCTTAGAGGCTGATGATGTTATGTACGTACATACCTATGCATCATATAACATTTATACGCATGTGCATGTCATTATAAATATTTCATGATTTATAGAGCTATTCAGACTTACAAGTTGAGTCCTTTACTCTATGTTTCTTCCATACTCTTTATATATTTATCTACACGGCCTTACATACTCAATACATTATTCGTATTGACATCCTTTTATTGGGGATGCTGCATTCATGCCTGCAGGTATAGATAATCAGGTTGACGAGCCCTCATAGTAGACGAGATTGGCTTTCAGCGAAGGATCGGTAAGACTCCACTTCATTTGGAGTGCAACCAAGTCTATGAGTCACCGTGTCAGGGTTTTACTACAGACTTATGGGTAGGCCGGTATGTCACGACCCCAAATCCAGGCCAGTCGTGATGGCGCCTATCATGGAACTAGGCCAGCCAAAACTTCACTCAAATCATGATAAACTTCGATTTACATCTTTACTATACCGATTAACCATAAAAGTTCCTTTAAACATTTATAAAAACATTTAAACCTATACTGAACATTAGATACAATCCCCGAGAACCCGGAGTCACTGGTCATGAGCATCTACATAAATATACAACTCAATGAAAATAAATTCTATAATATTAAACAAGAGAGGGAGCAGGATTGAGGACGCATGCAGCTACCTCGCAAACCTCCGAGAATCTCTGGAACAGATAGACAGCTCACCCTGCCCCTAACACCTGAATCTGCACACAAGGTGCAGGGAGTAATGTGAGTACGCCAACTCAGTAGTAATGAAAATAAATCAGGTCTGAGCAGCAAGAAACACATAAAATCAATGTCATCAAATCACAAGATGCACAACCTTTCTTTCCAACAGTATAACATAGATAT
>ML387765.1:0-61604 GCA_005239525.1 Nicotiana knightiana | reverse complement strand
ATATATATATATATATATATATATATATATATATATATATATATATATATATATATACGTATATAACGGCATCTGGTCATGGGTCAATGTAAATGAATGCAATGCATTAAAAGTACATCAATAAAAACTTTCGGAGTGTCACCCTTAAATGAAGTTTAATTGAACTTCAATGTAGAATAGTTATATGAAATGAAACTTCAATTTTTGCAGTAATACATTGTTATAGACATTATATGAAAAGAGTACATTATATTGCTAGTGATAGGCCTAATCGTCTCACGCTACAGGTTTTTATAAACAAGACAAGTAGCATTAAATTTGAAACCTGCAATTCTGCTGGATCATAATTCCTCTGTTAGACTACAAAAATCAATATGCCTTTCGGATAAAAAAAATTATCAAATACATATTTTTCTTGGACCCATGAACATAAGATAATAATAATTCACATGGGAAATCAAGAATATAGACACCCCTAGTATTTCTATGAATAGAGCAATATATGGTAACCGTGCGTTTTCTTGTTTCATTTGTGTCGTATAGACCATGCCATAAAGAAAAAGGTATGACCTTAACATACCTGGGGTAGGAAAAAATCCGTGTGATATTCTTGGAAAAGGTTGCACCGTACTCGTTTGGAATTGCAAAAGTTTTTACGTTTTTATGCTTCTAATAATCCTCGTTGGATTTGGCTGAAGAAATCTCGTTGCTACTGCTTTGTAAGAAAAATTAGAAAAATCTAATGAATGTTTGAATAATGAAAATGAAGATTACCATAAAGGAATGAAGTATTTGCATGAAATAGCATTAAAAGAGTTCCAAAGAAATACCTCCTCCCTTGAACATCCAAAGTCACTATGCTGCGAATAGAAAGCCACAATTTAGACTATTGATTGTATATTAGGTAGTACTGATTGTATCGTATTCTAAGAGAATAAAGACTAATACTTTTACAGGTTAAAGTCTTTGTTTCCTAGATAGCCACCTAAGCTAATGTGACCCTTAGTCACTTCTTTATAATGTGGCTAGCTGCCACATTTTTTAGGGGTGGAAATTATTAATCTTTATCCAGTTAATCTTTATTAAAAAAATGCACATATTTTCTCAACTCATAATTTTTCTAATCTCATAAAAATAGTACAAATTTTTGTACGCTTAATTCTTAAAATGGTAAAAAGGTAACCTTCTTTTTATGTGAGAAAACAAATTCTATCTTACAATAAAGAAAATCCCGTAAACTTTCTCATATTATGGGTATAATTGAATGTAGTAATATTAATAAATATATAAAATCATACTTTTCAAACTTTTTATAAAAATGTTCCACTGAAAATACCATATCAAATGTATATAACAGTATGAATATTATTAAACTTACAGGGTCTTGCAATAACAATGTCTTAAGCCCTCTATGGTTCCTAATAGACATAATCCCTTTCGTGCTCTTGTGGATTTACTACGACACATCCTAATTCTAAGGTACAAGATGTAATAAATTTATGGATACTTCACTGGTATTTCGGCACTCTCCTAGTTGATCAACTGCTGATATTCGTATTTTGCTATGTGCCAAGAGAGAATTTTAGAAGTATTTACTCACGGGATGATCGTGTGAGAGAGATGTGTTAGACATTCTGGTGGTGAAGTTGGGATCAGATATGGTGATTCATGTGTCCTATGGATTTGGAGACTGGGAGTCCTCGGGAGCGGATTGTTTCATGGTTGTGAACTATTAAATCATGGGCAAAGCTAGCAAAATGATAGTATGTTTTATGATTCAGTCATCGTGGGATTTCAGAGGTTTATTTATCTATGTGTGGGTTCCCAGAGTTGAATTGGGGGTCCATAGGTAGGCCCAATTAGAGTGTGTATTCTATACCAAGTCGGATTGGTTGGCTCCATAATGCTACTGTTGAGGGATGTGCCATTCAGTTGTTGTTGAGCTTATTCGTGTTCTGAAATTTTGGTGAGTTACTCTTCTATGCTATGAATAGTTGTGATTTGTTGGTTATGTACACAAACGATGCAGTTCTATTTGGGCTTTATAGCATAATTTGAGTGAGATGGGTATTTGGGTGTTGAATGATTGATTGCGCATTTATTATGTTCATTCCGGACTATGGTATTGAGTTATTTTCTTCAGTGGTTATGGTCGTGCACTTTTGGTACTAGACGACAAATTGCGTATGGTTGTTGATTTAAAGCATTGTGACTTGAGGTATTTCATGTGGATTAGTGTTTGAATGAGATCGTGCATTGTATTGAAGTTATGTTGGGATATGATCCTTTGTGTTAGATTCGTGTATTTGGATTCTACGGTGTGTGAATGGTTTTTAGCATTTGCGTTGCGGGGGTACTTGTTAACATTGCGGGACAGTTCTCTCGTTTGAGTCATTTTCCCTAATTTGAGTAAATTTGGATTGTTTCTTATTGGTGCATGGATTGCACGGGTTGTGGCTTTATATTTTATTGATGTGGCATGTCACTACAGTGGTCGTGTTGGATGAGAAGGTCATTGGACCTAGAATGGATACTATAGGAATTGATTACAACATGTTGGAAGGATAATATCGAAAGTTGGCTTAGAAAATTTGCTATTTGTCGAAGGAGAGGGAGCTCCACAACTTGTTGATTTGATGAATCATTATGAGTTTCCGCAAGTTCTTTCATTATTCCCTCTCCTTGTTGATTGGATGAATGATTACAAGTTTCTGCCAGCTCTTTCATTACCGGCAGTGTACGAAGGCTTTAGAGTGAGATTTTATTAGATATGAGATTTCTTACCGGCACTGGGTTGTTCTGAGCAGTTACTCTGATCAGAGGTTATTGCTATGAGTATTTGAGTTAGGAGGTATACCATGCGATTGTGTCTTGGATTACAGATATGGCTTGATACAACTTGTTCATACTTATACAGTGGGTAGATCTAAGAATCTGATCTTATAGAAAATTCCGGATGTTCGGAATTGGATTCTAAGGCTTGTGGGCTTGGTTGAATTAAGAAATTTCAGTTATCTTGTGTTATCGGACCTATATGGGAAAGGCTGACGTGGGATCACCCACGGGTATGTGCATGGTAAGGTTATGTAGCGGTTTGATGATTTTAAGAACAAGTCTTGGCACATTCGAGGAGGAACGCATGTTTAAGCGGGGGACGATGTAATGACTCGATCGGTCATTTTGAGCATTTGCACATAGCTCGGGTGTTTGCGGGCATAAGTAGCTTCATATGATGTATTATGACTTATGTCAATCGTCAGTTTTGATTTTTAGGTTATTCGGAATCGGTTTGGAAGAATGAATTTCATTGTTGAGGCTTGAGTTGAAAGAGTTGACCAAGTTTGACTTTTTTGAGAATTTGACCCCGGAACAGTGTTTTGATGGTTCCGTTAAGTCCGAATGAAGATTTTGGACTCGGGCATATGCCCAAATTTGCATCTGGATATTTCTTGAAAGTTTAAGCGCAAAATGGCAAAATTTGGAAATTTGAAGGTTTGGAAAGTTCATAAGATTGACCGGAAGATGAATTTGAGTATATTGGATTCGGATTGTGGTTCCGCGAAACGGAATAGCTTTGTCATCTCATTTGGGACTTATGTGTAAATTTTGGGCCATTTTGAGCATTTGCACATCGCTCAGGTGTTTGCGGGCACAATTAGCTTTGTATGATGTATTATGACTTATGTGAATCGTCAGTTTTGATTTTTAGGTTATTCGGAATCGGTTTGGAAGAATGAATTTCATTGTTGAGGCTTTGAGTTGAAAGAGTTGACCAAGTTTGAATTTTTTGAGAATTTGACCCCGAAACGTTATTTTAATGGTTCCTTTAGGTCCAGATGACAATTTTAGACTCGAGCATATGCCCAAGTTTGCATCTGGATATTTCTTGAAAGTTTAAGCGCAAAATGGAGAAAGTTGGAAATTTGAAGGCTTGGAAAGTTCATAAGTTTAACCGGAAGATGACTTTGAGGATATTGGATTCTGATTGTCGTTCTGGGAATCAGAATAGCTTCATCGTGTAATTTGGGACTTGTGTGCAAGTTTTGGGTCCATTCCGGGGGGATGATTTGATATTTTTCGATGCGAGTTTTCGAGTAAGTTCATGTGCTGTTATGCGACTTGTGGGTATGATTGGATGAGGTCCCGAGGGGCTCGAGCGTGTTTCGGATTGATTTGAAATCATTTTCTTCAATGTTATAGCTGTTGGTTCTGGTGTTCCGCACCTGCGATTGGTATTGTGCAAGTGCGAGGGTCGCATGTGCGAGCCAAGTGTCGCAGATGCGGGATTTCACTGAGGTGTGGAGGTCTGCATATGCAGAGGTATTTGTGCAGAAGCGCGACCGTAGATGCGGTTAGGGCCATCGCAGAAGAAGCTCTCTCGCAAATGCGAGTCCATCATCCGCAAAAGCGGAGGTCGCAGATGTGACATTTTAACCGCAAATGCAGGATAACTGGGCAGAGTTATAAAAATTGAGGGGGTTTGGTTCTTTCTTCATATTTTGAGATGTGCGACTCAGATTGAGGCAATTTTTGAAGCAAATTTCATCACAAGGATTAGGGTAAGCGTTCTCTACTCGGTTTTGATTACATTTCATGAATCTATCTTCATTTTTGGAAATTAGTTGTTGGATTTTAAAGAGAAATTAGGGGTTTTGGCCTAAAGTTTCATAATATGAATTTTGCGTTTTGAACATCGAATTGGAGTCGAAATTGAGTTAAACTAGTATGTTTGGACTCGTAATTGAATTCGTTGTCAGATTTTGTGAGTTTTGTCGGGTTCCGAGGTGTGGTCCCCGGTTGGGCTTTTTGGGCCGATTTTGGGCTTTGATTCAAGATTTGATCTTTTATGATCGGAATTTGTTCCTTTAGCATTGCTTGATGTATTTGAGTTGTTGTTAGTTAATTTTGAGCAATTCAGAGGTCGAAACACGCGGGATGGTATCTTTGGAGCATCGCATGGCCTACTCGGCATTGGTATTTGCTCGTTCGAGGTAAGTAACTCATCTAAACTTAGTGCTGAGGGTATGAAACCCCGAATTTTGTGTTATGTGATCGGTGTTGAGGTGATGCACATGCTAGGTGATGGGCGTGCACCGTGTGAATTGTGACTCCATTACTTCTTTGATACTGTGTAGTTACCTGACCGTACCTGTAATCATGAAATTTCTACGTACTTGAGCTATTCATCTGTGATCCATGTTAGACACCATGTCCAGGCTACATGCTTATCCTATTGGGACCCACTAAGGTCATTTCTGCTATTGAGTTATCTACTTTAATTTTTTTATAAACTTAGTCATATGCATATCATATCTTAGCCTCTGTTGTTATTTATTTATACATCACATCATCACATTCGGTCGAGTTTCATGACATTGCGAGCCCGAGAGAGAGAGAGACTGGAGAGATTGATGACTGAGTGAGTCCGAGGGCCATATTGTAAGGATATTTATGGGATCGGGCTACACGCCGCAGCATGTTTCATTGATTTATTCCATGATTGGCTTGATATAGCGCTTGGGCTGTAGGAGCCCCTTCGGAGTCTGTACACACCCCTAGTGAGTGCAGGTACCTACTAAGTGCGAGTGCCCAGTGCCGAGTGACGAGTGACTGGGAGGACTAACTGACTGTGAAGACTGAGCGACTGTGAGGACTGAGTAATTGTGAGGACTGCGTACATGTGAAGACTGGGTGACTTGAAGGACTGAGTGAATTGATACTTTGAGAGCATCCATATGGTGTTATTACTGAGTTGCATAGCATTTGATATGCACACTTGACATACATGCATAGAGATGTATTTTTCCTCATGCTATATAGTATCACGTCATTCATGACTTTTTTTTTACACATATTGATATGTAGGTATAGAGAGGTGTTTTTGCACTTGTTATTTGGAAGGAAAATGAAACTTCTCACTTATTGTTGAAAGGATTTTGGGAAAAATCACAGTTTTCAAACTTACCTATATTTTTGGCATTTTCGGCAAAAGAATTGAGTTTTCGCTAAGATATTTGAAAAGCATGCCTATTTTCTGGAACTGTGAACAAGTTGAGCATCCTACTTCTGAGATACCACTTTTACTACTTGTATTATGTTGTTATGAACTGTTGTAAAATACCAGTATTGGACCCGACCTTGTGATAGCTCGTCACTACTTTCAACCTAAGGTTAGGATTGTTACTTACTCAGTACGTGGGGTCAGTTGTACTGATACTACACTTCTGCACATTGTGTGCAGATGTTGGCTACTATTGTTGCTGTGTTTGAGGGTTGCTGAATTTGAAGACGTACCTGCATCCCTGTTACAGCTACCTCTTTTGTTAGGGGTAGACTTTGATTATAAAGCTCTGTTTATGTACTTTTCAAACAGACTATGTATTTATTTCATATCCACTTTGTAAACTCTATTCTTAGAAGCTCATGATTTGTACTACCAGTACTCGGTGTAATGTATAAGATTCAGATAATTTATTTGCTTAATTGTCTTGTTAAATATTATTGGAAGTGGTAAGTTATTAGTTGGCTTACCTAGTGGGTTGTGTTAAGTGTCATCACGACTAGTTGATTTTTGGGGTCGTGACATTGTGATACCACTCAAATCATAAATTTTCCTTTGTTTCTGCTTTTAGGATCGCTTAGTAGAGGGGGAGGGGGAGGATCTCTGGATCTAGTGCGATATGCCGACGATGCAGGTATGCACGAACCAACCTTGAGAAATAGGAATAATCAAAAGAAAGAACAAGCAAAAGGTAACCAAGTTAGTAAGGGGTATTGAAAGAATGCTTGCAATATTAAACATGTTTCGTAAAGCCATGCAATAATTCGCATCCTAATTTGGGGGACCTCATTGTGCCCGAGGTAGGCCTAAGCAAGACATATACTTGGAGAAAATCGATGCCAATAATTGCGTCATTTCATTAATGCGAAATGAGCCAACCCCTTACTAAATGGACAATAATAATAAAGTTACTAATGGCATTTAGCCTTATTACAATTGAAATGTAAAACTAAGCTAGAAAATAGTAAATAACATCATTTTCTAATCTACTTAGTCCTGAAGGACATCCTCTGTTCTTGGTTATTTTGACTCCATCAATCAGGTTCCCCAAAACGCATGTCACGACCCAAAATCCATTAAAGGTCGTGATGGCACCGGACACCACTGTCAGGCACGCCAACACTAAATAGTTAATTAAATTATCATTTTAGTATTTCTGAAAACATAAATTTTCTTCAATTTATCTAGTAACAAATGAACTTTAAGGAATAATACTAACGTCTTCCAATTTCAATACCAAATATCCCATAATCATCTTAGAACCCGGTGTCACCGGTGCATGAGCATTTACTAGGAAGTAAAATACAATAACTGTCCAGAATACAAATTTTGACAGAAAAGAAGATACAAGTACTCTGAAGGAAAATCTGCTGGATGCGGATCGTTTCATAAGATGCAGCTCACTTAAGTCCCAGTATCAACCACGCCGTTGCGCCCACAAGGTGACTAGCCATACACGTACTTGTACAAAAAAAATGTACAGCAAGTGTAGTATGAGTACGAAAACAACGCGTACCCAGTAAGTATCCCGTCTAACCTCGAAGAAGTAGTGACGAGAGGTCAACTCCGACACTTACTAGTGGTCCAATAATATGATAATATGAACTTTTAATTAAGTATGATATACAACATAAGACTCAGAACAAGAAACGACTGAACAAGTATTCCCCATAATTAAAAGCTTAAATCACTTCCATCCTTTAAAACATGTATCACACAAACAATGAATATACACCAATTACAAAAGGGCCTTCCAGTTCTATTATCACACACAAATACCACCAAGGATGTTTGGCCCAATCCAACATAAATGTAAATTGTGCACTGCCGAGGGTCGAACAGCGTGAACCATAGATGCATCTATTACCCCTCTCGCGAATCATACATGTGACGTGGTGAAATATAAATTTAAAAGAATTACTCCGCTCGCGAATCATACATGCGATGCGGTCAAATATAAATTTAAAAGAATTACCTCGTTTCTGAATCATACATGTGACGCAGTTTCACATAGATTATTTTAAGTTATTATAGTATTCTTCCACTCATTTCAAAATACGAAGTTCAAATGAAAACCTTCAAGATCCCAATTTTTATAACAATTTCAACTCCTTTCAAAACATTTAGTAAGCAAACTCAATCCCTCTACTTCTGAAGGCAAACAATAAATATAAATCAGTAACAATATCAACAAGGCATGAGGTGAGCCTAAAACTACCCGGACAAAGGCATAGCTAGTAGCTACGTACGGACTCTCATCACCTCGTGCGTATGTAGCCCCCACAAATAGAAGCACGTATTGAATTATTTCACCTTTGTGGTTAATTCCATCTTACAAGGTTAGAAAGGAGACTTACCTTGCTATGAAGTTCCATAGCCGACTCCCAAGCCTTTCAAACAACTCGACCGATGCCCAACACTCCAAAACTCGCTTTCACTTTATTAACATTCACAAGCTTTTAATCCTCCTCCGACATCGTAACATTGAGTAAAATGCTCATATGCCACCAACAAATTGAAATATACAATTACAATCTCAATTAAAATCAAAACATGACTCAAAAATATTTATCAATATCCATTCATGCTCACAAGTTGGCTACAAGCCTCCAGCTCAAATCGTTTAATAGGTTCACTTACTAGCACATTTAACTCCACTCTTATCATTTAATACACATTTGAAGTCATCAATGATACCACATTAATTCTTCAACACCGCCAAATTACTATTCATCGTCTTCCTTAACAAACATTTCCAAAATATTCAATTTGGTGATTACTTAGTTGAGCAGTTCCAACTAAGCTAGAAAATGATTCCATAGGTTCATTGCATCCTTTAATTTCATTTCTAAAAACAATATTTATCTCTCATTCATTTTCTCAAGAGCATTATTGATGCAATGAACTAGGGTTTATGAAATCAATTATCCAATCATAACAAGTTGAAACAAATATTACAATTACTCTCACCGACTCATAAGAAATGAGCTTGAAGCATTGGTATTACCTTCCTGAAGTTTTTCCTTAAAAATCCAATGTTTGGGAAATTTAGTGTTCTTGAACAACTTGAAAGATTTGTAGGGATTTCAGAGATTGAATGATGTTAATACTAGTGTTAATAGGATGTTATTAACTTAAAATATCCAAAAACAAAACTCACCTTGTATTCTTAAGTAGTCGCCAATGTCGAATCCACCATGAACGAACCAATCTCTAACTCAAGAAAATCCCCAAAAATGGCTGCTGCCCGTGACTGTCTTATATAGACACAGGTTCTTCAGCGAGTTATAACTTGTGCTGTGCAGGTTGTACCTCGTATTACAAGTTTTCCCCTGTTGGATACCTTTTACTAAAACGTCCATAACTCCTTGTAGAAATATCCAAATGACGAACGGTTTGAAGCGCTAGAAATTAAACCCGAAGATTTTTCATTTATTAGGTTTTCCACCGTATAAATCCTTATATATTTCGAGATATAAGCTTCCAAAGTCGGCTTCGCGCATCAAATATTTCTGGCAAAACCGTTTTACCAGCCTTCATTCAATCGATCATAACTTTCTGATCAAATGTCCAAATAATGAATGGTTTAACTTTATGGAAACTATAACCAATGGGTTATATCTTTCTTTCTTTTTTTTTATAATTTTCGTATTCTTATAGATTTCGATATATAAGCTTCCAAAGTCAGCTCTGCGATTGCACCAGTTGATGTCCAAAAACAGCTTTTGCAGCAGAAAAATTCAAGCAGCTTTTTTGTCCGAAATCCACTTCGTTAACATTCTGAAATCCACACGAGGCTTTCGGGGCCTTAACCAATTATACCAACATGTCCCAAAATACAATACAAACTTAGTCGATGATTCAAACCACATAAAACAATGCCGAAATTATGAATCGCGCATTGAATAAAATTATGAGTTTTCAAATCTTTCAACTTCTATATTTTGCGACGAAATGTATCAAATCAATCCGGAATGACTTCAAATTTTTCACACGAGTCATAAATGAAAAATGGAGATGTTCTAATTTTTAGAATCAGATTCCGACCCCGATTTTAAAAAATCAACTCTCGGTCAAACTTTCTAAAAATCTTCTATTTTTCAACTTTCACAAAAATGCGCGAATTTTCTTACGGACTTCCAAATATGAATATGCTCCTAAGTCCGAAATCACCATACGAAACTATTGGAATCATCAAAATTCTATTCTGGGGACGTTTTCTCAAAATCAACCCTTAGTCAGATTCTTTCAACATAAAGCTTCCGAAATGAGAATTCTCTTTCCAAATCCACTCTAAACTTCCCGAATTTCAATTCTGACCATGCGTACAAGTTATAATACCTGAAGTGAAGCTGCTCCTAGCCTCAAACCACCAAACGATGCATTAGAGCTCAAAATGATCGGTCAGGTCGTTACATCGCGCATATCCAATAATAAGTAAGACTTTGCTAGATGCCCTCTTTCACTGCCATCCGTGTTTTGAAAATCTGAAAGCCTATTTCTCATATTCCCCTCAAGATCTATCAATACTTGTTCCAAATATTCCAATCTCTCTGTTGACTTAGTGGCAATTCCCCTCCATTCATTTATTACCTCCATGTCCACTTTGGTTGTTCCAGATGTCTAGCTTCAGACTCGGAAACCTTTTTGCGTGGCCTCCTATACTTAACATGCGTGTCAACAACATCATCTCTGATCCTGTTTTACATATTGACTCATGTCTTGACGTCTCCTGCTCCATCATCTACTAACCATGATGGATAAAAGTACATTTGACCGGCATGATTCATGTCTGGATCAATGGTTTCTCGTTCCACAATGATCTTCTGGTTCCACATATGTTGTGCCTCAAACATGAAGGGAGTGACGTCCCCATTGAAATCTTCCTTGTACTAGACCATGTTGGAAACCCGAGGTATGACCTATTTTCTTCCAGCTTGTCTCATTACCCTTATAGGAGCATAAGGATAGATGCCTCGCAACCTGATCAGTAACAAATGAATAGTCTTTCTTGACCTGATGATGAACTCACTGCTAGGAAACCATTCAAACATCCAATGTACCTTCTCGTCTGTCATATTGCTGAAGAAATGCTTCCAGCTTACAGCATTTCCAGGTTGTGCAAACCTGTTTGGGATAAATGTCATTTTATTTAGGTGGCGATAGGCTATGTAGTCATTTAACGAATGTCGCAGAAGCTCGTGACGATATTCTCCCCTCTGAAAGTGTTCCAACAGTCAGACTTTCACTAACAAATTACAACCTTCAAAGTGTCTAAATCCCTGCTTGCACTGATCTAGAGCGCGGTACATTTCAGCTAAGAACATGGGGATTATGGTATAGGTTTGTCCTGCGATGCCTTCCATTAAAGTCTTGGAGACCATGGCTAAGGGAGTGTGGATCTTTCCATTAGAAATATAAACAACCCCAAGAAGCAGATGATGGACACATAAACCGGGCAGTGCATCCAACCCAAGGAAGTAATGGCGAGTTCCTCATGATGAAGACGATACGACTAACTATGTCCATAACGCTCATAAAGAAACCCAAAAGGGATGTATGAATTCTTTAAGTAGAGCAATTCATCATTTTTTCATAAAACCTGGCATCTATAGAAAATCGCGAGGGGTGTGATTCTCTGGTACCAGTAATCCCGGACTATCCCATGGAACCTTAGCAAAGCCACCTATTTCTTCCAGGAGATGAGTCATTTCTATGTCACCAAATCAGAAGATAGCTCTTTTCTCGTCCCTAAACATGGTAGCAACCTTAATCAATGCCTATTTGGTTGGATATTAAGCAAGGATGACAAGTCACCATGTACTCTTCTCACATGATTCTTTTCGCAAGGCGCAAGGTCTTTCCACCAGTCAAGTAGCAAAGGTGGGATGTTTTGGACCATGCTGAACCTGGGGCCTTCGTGCTTTATTTTTTGCAAACAAACAAAGGTTAGCCCTTTCCCCCTCCAGATTTGACCACTTACACAATAATGATCAACACATTGGCACTTTTTATCCAAGTAATGCACATAACATGATGATGTCCATTGGGATTGTGGAAATCCCGTCGGACTTTGGACAAGGCTTATCTTAGTGGGATATTACGTTAACAATGTTCTAGCCCGTACTAGGTTTAACATGATGCATGTACATTTCACATTGGAATAAGGTTTATAGAATGGTCTAGACTGGTACTCTCAAGTGGAAAATTTGAGAGGGAAAGGCACGGGACCGTCGATTGCACCGTTGATCGACTAGTCTACCACAAATAAGCCTTTTCAATTTAAAAGGATAATTTTTGAAGAGCGCGGACACTCATCAAGCGCCACATATTGATAATTGGCACGAATGGAGTATGACGTGGAGCATGTTTTATGCAGAGATAGTAATGCGTTGCCAAGTATTTTCATGATAAAATATGTGAAAATAGTAAATACAATAGCAAAGTAAATATCAGAAAGAATAGGAAAGAAATACACAAGGAAGAAGTCAATTTAATTCATAGAATATATGCAAGAATGTAATAAAGTAGGTAAGGAAGTAGGCATGATATAGCAATTTTGACAAGATGAAGAGCGGTCATAGCGAATAAAGGTAAATACGAGAGGGATGTACATGTCATAGCAAATAAAGGTGGGTAGGGGAAGGAATGTGCATATCATAGCATATTTAAACCAATAGAGGTGTGTAAGGGAAGGGATGTGCATGTAACAAAGAAAGTAATCCACATAAACCAAGTTCATTATGGTAAGAGCCTAAGTATATCCCCAGCAGATTCGCTATGTTGTCGTGCCCCTTTTTCTGGCGAAATCGGGTTCCAACATGTGACAACTATTTTAAATGAAAGATAGGGTGTTAAAAGAGAAGAGTCGCCACCTAACGATTTTGAGGTGCGTTAGGGAACCTATTACGCAAATAACTCTGTTTGACTAGTCAACACCACAAAAGATCGGGTAAGGGCTCAAATTACCTCAAAGAGAAGGTGTTAGGCACTCTTCGAGGTCCACAACTGTGGGTCCCGATCGAACTTAGGACTATGTGGATAATGTAATTAGGTTAGGTTATCAGATAAGCGGAGAAATATATAAAGAGTTGAAGATTTTAATTATAACACAACGATAATTGATACAAATCTTAAGGATTACAGTGATACAACTATGATGGTCTATATCAAATGACAAAGTGTGAATAGCAAGTAGATGAAGGAGGGTGGGTCCTAAGTTTTTTATCCTAAAGGATCACCCCGTGCAACATAATTCGTATTTCGCAACTCCTTTTAGATAGGAGTTGCTCATATTATTCAGCGAGCACAGAGTATCATCTCCTGCTACCCGATTACTATGTTGAAGTTGTTTACATAAAGCGTTCTAATTCAATTCTAAGTCGTGTCTTAGGCGTGCACTACCTGTCCCATACCTATGGTCCTGGAGGCTTTGGACCTCTATTTGAGTAATTCTAGACTTACTTAGGTTGCTCAACATTAATAAAAACTAATCGTTCATACAAAACAAATATGACTGCACATAACAGCAAAGAGTGGATCATGTTAGCCTCCACACATAAACAAAGAAGCACGCATACTGATTTTCAGATTAAGCAATGAACGATTTCAGAATTAAGACATTTGGGTTGCTAAATCCTATAGACATGGTTCCCATGTGACTATGATTAATATTATCCAGGCAGTACTACAGTGTATAGGCAGGTTAAAGCATCACAAGTCCTATAGGCATGATTTCTAGTTGTTTGCGCAAAAGGCAGTGAAACGACCCCAGAATCATGAGTTACCAGCGCTGATTTTATAGATGTGTTTCTTAGGCAGGTGACGTTTCCCTAAAAGAATGATATCTAATCATTGGCAATTTATTTTATAGTTTTATCCCTACAGGTATACTTTTTAAGTGAGGCAGTACAATGAAGAAACAAAAGTAGTTGATTAGTTGATTAAGATCCTATAGTCGTGATATCTAGATGGGCAGCATATTAAAGCAATAGAAGTGATTGACCGATTGATTAGTTTGAGTCCTATAGGCATTGTATCTATATTAACAAAGCATATGTTATTACATCCCGTAGGCATGCTGTCTAAATGTATGGTAATAACTTAGAAACAAGTAGAGAAAATACTTAGACTAATGTGTTTGAACAATGTATGAATGAGGTATGCATGATTATAGCCATGATTTCTATTGATGTGCAGAAGTAAAACAAGCTAAACAAAATACCACATAAACACTTGACCCTATAGGCATGTTTTGTACCCTTTCATGCAAATATTAGAATACCTGAGTCCCCTTTCATTAATCTCCCCATTATTCATTATTACAAATTATTACACGCCAAATGACATAGTATAAACCTAAATATGACTAGTTACAGAATAAAATAACTATAAGCCCAATAGAACAAATACAGGCCCAATGTAGAACAACCCAGGGATGTCTCAAAGCATTCAATGGTCTTAATCCTCACACAACAGCAAACTCATGCACTTCTTATCATAGCAACCTAAGTTCCATGCTCAAACCCAACATGTATGACCCAGCACTAGGCCTACCAAATAACCTTACTCACCCAAACCATGCCAAAATCAGCCATACATACGACAGAATACTCATAGAATTAACCAAACAACTCAAACACTTAGTTCTTAGATTTGTGGCTAATAACAGCTCTAGTCAAGACATATAATCAGAATCGAGCTAAATTGAAAGGCACTCAAGGCACATACAATGCAAGTTTATGCCTTTAATTCTATAAAAAAAAAGTTTAAGAGTGACATGGTAGACCATCATAGGATAGTAAACCATTCCAAGGAGTTTCAACATGAAGCATAATTCAGAATCAACCTAGGGAACCTTAGATAAAGGTCTAGCAGATTCAGGCAAGAAACAAATAAAGCACAACCATCACATGAAAGTATTCATCATGAAAACCCAAAGGAGCAACATAATAGAGTAAGCTCATGATCAGGAAATTGCTTAATGGAATAGGGAAAACCCTAGCATGTTGAACATTAATCATAATATAAAAGACGTGTCAATTTTCAAAAGAAAGATAGGCTAGTACTGAATTTGATACTAGTTGGCCATATATGAGATGAGAGATTAGTTGTGGGGTTTACCCTAAGGTCTCAAACAGTACACAAGAGCACAAGATTGCATAAGTCCAAGAATACATTAGAACTTAAATGGAATGAAAACAGGAATAAGCTAATTAGTACAACATCAGGGACTTAGCAGTTTGGACTATCAAAATCTGAAACACATGCTTCGATTTATCAAAAATATACAAGACAAGGCAGGGAATATGCATTAGTTTAGAAGTAGCATGGAAAGCAAATTTTCGAAGTCGTTTACTAAAAATGTTGACCGAAGTCAAAGTTAGCCCTTTTTCCAACCTTAAGGAACCAAGTGTTCCGATTTCAATTTGAACCCTTCCAAATCTCGAACTAACCATCCCCGCAAGTCATAAAACACTAAAAGCACATACAGGGAGTCTCATTTAGGGGAACAAGGTTGTAGAAATAAAAACGATCGGTCGGATCATTACAATATTCATTGTTACCTATTTTACATTATAGTATATTCAATTCGATTGTATTCAAATAACAAAAAATTACAAAGACGTTGATATTCAGTTGTATTTAATTCACTATCTTCATTCGTATCCGCCTTTACACTGTATTCGAAGTACTGTATTTAATCTGTATTTAAACAAAAAAAATTCAAAAAATCAAGGATCTGCGACAAAAAATAACCTTTGGAATATATAAATACATGAAAAAATACAAAAAAATAAACGGTATTTGCATTGAAAAATACATAATACACTCAATTTTGAGTGTGTTTGTAGAGAATACAATGTATTTGTATCGTTGTCTGTGACCCAATAGCAAAGAAGCAGAGGAAGTTTGTCAGGGATGACGTCTTCTGACCAAACAAAATATTGTATACGTTGTATTAAAAGAAAAAAATGGAGACGAACAAAATCTGCCAAACGAACAAATATACAGCCATAATGTGTATTTCGTTTTATTTAATTCTGGCACAAGAAATAAAATATACTCAAATCTAAAAATACACTCAGATCTGAGAAATACACTCGAATATGAGAAATTCGGCTGGTTAGCCATGGTTTCTAGCCAGAGATGACGGCGGCGGTGGAGGTAATTACGAGGCAGATATGGATTGAGAAATTTAAGGTACTAAATTAAGAATTTTCATTGCGGGCGAGAGATGAAAAAGTACAAAGGAGAGAGAAAAAAACAAAAAGGAGGTTGAACGGTAGTGTTCCTGCGAGTTAGGCCGTCAGTGGTTCCCCGGCGAGATTGTAACACCAAAGAGGTATAGAGTTTAAGGGAAATATGGGAGGCAGCTACGCTATAGTATGAATATGAAAGGAGAAAGAGATGAAAAAGTTACTTTAGGTTTAGAAATCCCTTAGAGAGGGTATTTTCTATCAAATCCAACATGTAGCTATGTTTTATAATTAGTTTAAAGTGTGTCTGTTTATAATAAATATAGTGTATAATTTAGTTATACCATGTAAAATTTCCTTAAATATACCATCCGTCCACCCATCAGACAAAATATGATCCCAGTATTATCTTTTTGTCTCATTTCCCCGTATGACTAACAGTCAACTTGAATTAAAAAAATATTTTGTTGTAATTCCACATGTCATTTCATTATTAGTCAAATCTAATTAAATAAATGAAAAAAATCCAAACTGCCCATGAACTATTCGTCAACTAAATATGCCCTCTGTCCACCTATCGGTTCATAAATTGCTCAGCAATTTCATCCACCTGAAAAAATGCTCAAACCCACCACAAACCATTTCTCACCTTAAACCAATCTATCTTAGAATATTTTTGCCAGTTTAGAAGAAGCACAGAGAAAGAAACTATATATATATATATATATATATATATATATATATATATATATATATATATATATATATATATATAGAGAGAGAGAGAGAGAGAGAGAGATCTATATACAGACAGATACAAAGAATTATCATATGTTATAAACGGAAAAATCTAAATATCATAAACGAAAGGAGGCTAAATATCATGATTCTTTCGTAAGTCTTCTAACTAGAAATAAAATAAGTAGTGAAAGCTGGTATTCTAGGAATAAGGTTGGCCTGAATTTGAGATTATCCATAAGAATTAATATTGGCAAATAAAATTTGATTTTTTATATCGTGTGATGGATCGGATGTTCGATAATTAATGGCCAGTCAGTAAGCAATATTACCCAATCAATTTCGAGTTAATTTGACCATCTAAGTGTTTAAAAAATGTAGGTCTTAATATTAAAAATAATAAAGAAGGGGATAAAGTAAAATATAAATGACCGAAAAAATAATTTTTCCGGTGAGATTCTGTGCTTTTTGGGTGGGTTAGTGATTGGGTCTGGTAAGTTAGAAAACTGGTATTTTTGGGGGTATTTATGAATTGATAGTTGGACAAAGGGTATATTAAGCACTGGCCAATAGTTTAGGGCCAGTTTTGGCCCTTTTCCATTTATTTAATTAGATTGGACTAATAATAATATAACACATTGTCACGACCCCAAATCTTCAATCGGCCGTGATGGCGCCTATCGTGGAACTAGGCTAGCCAATTCACATATTTACAGTTTCTTTCTAAAATCCCAACCATTTGAAACATTTCATAACACATATAGAATTACTGAATCCATTAGGCAAAATAAACAGTTAAATATTCTAACCATCCCCAAAATTCGGAGTCAACATGTCATGAGAATCAAAGGAAATATACCAAAAAGTCTACTATTATAATACAAAACCTCCGAATGAATAACTAGGTACAACATAAGAAGGGAAAATAGAGATGTTGCGGAAGCTGAACAACTACCTCTATGTCCCGAACTCCGGCTCCGCACATAATAGATGGCTAACACTCGGTATCAGCACTTGTATCTGCACACAGGGGTGCAGAGAGTAACGTGAGTACGCCAACTCAGTAGTAATGGAAATAAATCAAGTCTAAGCAGTAAGAAACACATAAAATCAAATCATCATTTCACAATATGCACAACCTTTCTTTCCAATAGTTAGTATATATATATATATATATATATATATATATATATATATATATATATATATAGGAAATCAACATGCCTTAAAAGCCAACTCCAGTAAAATCCTTTGAAAAATGTGTTTTCCAACAATTTTCAGAAATAAAAACACTTGAATAATTTGGTGAAAAATGAAATAAGTCATAAATAGCCCCTCGGGCAAAATCATGAATCATAAATTGCCCCTTGGGCAGAACATCACCCAGAACATCAAAGCCACTCAGTATCAGCCCCTCGGGCAACCTCACTATCACTCAAGCCTCCCAATCACTCGTCACTCGGCACTCGCACTCAGTAGGTACCTGCACTCACTGGGGGTGTGTACAGACTCTGGAGGGGCTCCTTCAGTAAAAGCGCTAATATCAAGCCACCTCGTGGCGTATCATATCCTCACAATCAGGCCCTCGGCCTCATTCAGTCAGAACCTCTCAAAAGCCCCTCGGGCGTATCAGTAAAACGGGGTACTCGACCCAAAAGCATCATTTTATATTTCAAAACAGTGTAAATAAGGCTGAGTTTCAAAATCAGTTAAGAATAGCATGACTGAGTGTAAATCATAAATCAACAGTGAGGAAATAGCAGTAAAAAGCCCCCAAGGGTTCTAAACAAGTCGGCAAGAGGCTGCGCGTCACATACTCGTCATCCGACATGTGCGTCATTCTAAAAATAGTGAGAAACATGAAGTCCGGGGTTTCATACCCTCAGGATAAGATTTATAGCCATTACTTACCTCTACCGGGCCACAATACTAATTTGCGATGCTCTTGCCCCTCAAATCGGCTCCTGGTTGCTCTGAATCTAACCCAAACCAGATTAACATCATCAATATACACTTAAGGAAAAAAACTCAATTGAAAGATATCAATTTAAAGCACAATTCCCGATATTGGCCAAACCCGAGTCCCGGACACACGTCTCGGAATTCGATAAAATCGTGTCACAATAATCCTTATCCCTCCCCGAGTCTATACATATAAAAAATGCATCACAATCCTACCACAAACAAAGCCTAAATTCCTTAATTTACAAGTCTCAATTTATCAAGCCCTAAACCCCCAATTTATTCCATTTAACCACAAATTCCAAGCCTAATCCATCACAAAATAGCATAGAAACGACTTTATAAGGAAACTTACCTCCACTGCAGACCTTCGAATTCCTCCTTCAATTTGCTCCAAAAACCAGCTCATTCCCGCATGCAAAATGAAAGCAATGCCAAAATTTTGCGGAGGCACCTATTTATACTTTCTGTTCAGTTAATCCGCACATGCGGACCCGCACCTGCGGTCCCACGTGTGCACCTGTGAAATCCCACTAACAGTCCAAACTTCGCACCTGCGCGTCCTTTTCTGCACCTGCGGCTTCACAGATACGACCCATGCCTCGCACCTGCGGATTCCTCCATACGGACCATTTCTCACACCTGCACAAGGATCTTCGCACCTGCGGCCATCGCACCTGCGGCTCTCCATCCGCAGGTGCGGCCACACTAGTAAATTAACACCAGCACCTATTATGCTGCAAATTCCTAAGTCCAAACCTCCGCTAACCATCCAAAATCAATCCCAAGCCCCTCGGGGCCCCAACCAAACATACCAACACATCCCGTATTATTATTCAAAATTAGTCGAGCCTTCGAAACACCCAAAACAACACAAAAACTCAAAGATTACATCAAATTCAAGCCTATGAACTTTGAAACTTCTATGTTTCGCCAATGATGTCGAAACCAACCAACACACATCTGATTGTCCTGAAAATATGCACACATATCCAAAATGACATTACAAACCTGCTCCAACTTCCGGAATTCCATTCTAACCCCGATAGCCTATTTTCCACTGCCGACCGGAAATCGCAAAAAACTAACTTTCGCCAATTCAAGCCTAATTCTACACCGGACATCAATACTTCATTCCGAACACACTCTTAAGTCCCAAATCACCTAACGAAGCTATCTGAGCCATAAAATCAACATTCCGAGGTTGTTTACCAATAAGTCAACTCCTAGTTGACTTTTTCAACTATTAGGTTAATTTAAGAGACTAAGTGTCTCTATTCTCACCACAACCACTCTGAACCTGAACCAATTGATCCAACACAACATAAATAGGCTAAGCAGCATATGATAAAGCAGAAATAAGGGAAACGGGGCAAATGTCACGGAATGACCGGTCGGGTCGTTACATCCTCCCCTTCTTAAATAATCGTTCGTCCTCGAACGGGTCTAGAAACATACCTGGAGTCTCGAATAAGTGAGGATATCTGCTCCGCATCTCCCGTTCGGTCTCCCAGGTGGAATCCTCCACCGGCTGTCCTCTCCATTGAACCTTCACTGAAGCTATATCCTTAGACCTCAGCTTCCAGACCTGACGACCCAAAATATCCACTGGCTCTACCTCATATGACATATCACCCTCGAGTTGAACCGTGTTGAAGTCCAAAACATGAGACGGGTCACCAACATACATCCGGAGCATCGAGACATGGAACACCGGATAAATACTGGATAAGCTGGGAGGCAAGGCAAGTCTATAAGCAACCTCCCCAACCCTCTGAAGCACCTCAAATGGCCCAATGAACCTGGTAATCAGCTTTCCCCTCTTCCCGAACCTCATAACACCCTTCATGGGCGACACCTTCAGTAGCACCTTCTCCCCAACCATGAAAGACATATCTCGGACCTTCCGGTCTGCATAACTCTTTTTCCTATAATGCGTCATGCGAAGCCACTCCTGAATCAACTTCTCCTTACTCAATGCATCCTGAACCGTACATCTGTACCTCCGACCATATAAATCTTCATACAGAGCCATATGGATACTCGACTAATAACTATTATTATATGCAAACTCCGCGAGTGGCAGAAACTGGTCCCATGAACCCCTCAAAAGCAATGACACATGCACACAACATATCCTCCAAAATCTGAATAGTACACTCTGACTGCCCGTCGGTCTGAGGATGAAACGTTGTGCTCAACTCGACCTGATTACCCAACTCTCTCTGTACGGATCTCCAAAACTGAGATGTGAACTGAGTACCCTTGTCATAAATGATAGAAATTGGAACCCTATGCAATCGGACAATCTCCCTGATATAAATCTCAGCTACCCAATCTGAAGAATAAGTAGTTCCAACAGGAATGAAGTGTGTGGACTTGGTCAGTCGATCCACAATAACCCATATATCATCAAACCTCCTCGAAGTCCATGCAAGCCCAACTACAAAGTACATGGTGATCCGCTCCCACTTACACTCTGGAATATCTAATCTCTGAAGCAATCCACCTGGTCTCTTGTGCTCATACTTGACCTGCTGACAGTTGAGACACCGAGCCACGAACTCCACAATATCCCTCGTCATCCGCCTCCACCAATAATGTTGTCTCAGATCCTGATACATCTTCGCGGCACCCGGATGGATGGAATACTACGAACTATGGGCCTCAACTAGAATCAAATCTCGAAGTCAATCCATATTGGGCACACAAATCCGGCCCTGCATCCTCATGACCCCATCATCACCAATAACCACATCCCTGGCATCACTGCGACGGACCCTGTCCTGAAGAACGAGCAAGTGTGGATCATCATACTGGTGTGCTCTAATCTGATCATAAAGAGAAGACCTGGAAGCTATACAAGCCAATACCTACGGGGCCTCTGATAGATCCAATTTCACCAGCTGACCCGCTAAGGCCTGAACATCAAGGGCTAATGGGTGCTCTACTACTGGAAGGTGGGCTAGACTCCCAAAACTTTCTTCTCTGCGACTTAGGGCATCGACCACTATATTGACCTTCCCCAGATGATATAAAATAGTAAGGTCATAATCCTTGAGAAGCTCAACCCACCTCCTCTGACGCAAATTCAGATCCTTCTGCTTAAGCAGATGCTGCAAACTAAGGTGATCAGTGAAAATCTCACAATGCACTCCATACAAATAATGACGCCAAATATTCAAGGTGTGGACAATAGTTGTTAGCTCAAGATCGTGCACTGTATAATTCTTCTCGTGCACCTTCAACTGTCTGGACGCGTAGGCAATCACCCTACCATCCTACATCAAAACCGCTCTAAGGCAAACTCTCGAGGCATCACAGTAAACTCTATAAGAACCTGAACCCGTAGGCAAAATGTAAAGACCCATAAAATTTTCTTGTTTAAAATAATGCCCGAATGAGTCCCCGAGTTGTGTTTATTGTGGAAATTTTTAAAATGGACCTAAATTGAGTAAAAAGTACCCCGGACTTAAAGAATAAAATTTACCAGAAAATGGGCGTTATGCGATCGCATAACGTGTATGTGGACTGCATATAGTCGCATACACGGGCAGATCACTGCCCCATTTGAGGATAAATATGCGGTCCAATATGCGATCGCATTTCAGTTCTGCGGACTGCATAGCTGTCGCATTGTTGCCTTTGATTTTTGGGAGGGAATTTATGAGATCGCATAACGTGTGTGCGGACCGCATAGTGGTCGCATACCTGGGCAGATTGTTTTCGATTTTGGCCCATCTTAAGGGCCATTCTGCGGTCGATTCTGCGGACAGCATGTCAGGAATTCGATCGCATTCCTGACCGCATTCTTGTGTCGGGCTCCTACTTTTCTAATTTTAAAACCCGACCCAGTCCATTAAAACACCCTTCCCCTTCATTTTTAACCATTTTCTGAACAAAATTAGAGAGAGGGGAGAGAGGTTTCTTGAGATAGAAAGCTTCATCTTTATCAATTGGATTTTCAAAGTCACTCAGGCCTGGAAATTTTGAGTAATCATCTTCTTATTCATTCTAACAGGTAAGAATCCCCAACCCATTTCCATTAGTTTTCAGGTTTTAAACAAAAGGGGACTCTCATGAATTGATTCTTGAAAATATAAGTTGATACCTTGCATGCATGATCATTAATGTCCATAATCTAGTAATAGGAAGTGGGTTTGGGTAAAGTTCACAGAGAAGGGGTAGTAATCTAATGGGGTCGCCTAGCATTCGATCGAATGCTTAAAAAGAGTTCAAACTGTATGCATGATTTCCAATTCTGAGTTGAATATGTTTAATTGTGAACTAGATTGAAGGTACTAGTCGGCTCGGTGATTTGTGGGTAAAAGTTAAAAAGGAATTTCGACTCCAGGTATGTATGGCTAACTTTAACCTTTGTAGAATCCTCTTATTGGGTCCGAGCATACGGCATATGTACCTTGTTCGAAAATATGCGAATTGGTTGTTCCAAATATGTTGAGACGTAAGATTCTATTCGCTGATTGTCCCAGTTTATTTTCATACTACCGTGCTATATGAGATTATGAGAAGTGTTTTGATGTGCCTATCATATTATGTGCAAAACTCGTAAATGCTCGAGCGTATCAATATGAAAGTATGTGTTAAAGAATGAAAGAATGTGAATTTTCTCAAGTGTGGGAATGTATATGATGGCTAAAAATCATGTGTGGTAAGTAATGAAAAAGGGTATTATGAAATAATGTAAATGATTTGAACGATTATGGCAACACCGTGTACATGAATTACAGTTTGGTGAGAGTCATTTTGCCTTGAGATCAAATAGCGAATTGTTGATATGAATTTGTGTTCCTTGAAAGGAAGATTTTTTGTAATTTGATTGTTTGTGGTTGTTGTTACGAAATATGATTGTCGGGTGGGATCAGGTTGCTCGCTGCAACACGAACTAATAAGGATAAATAGATGTGAGGTAATAAGGGTGGCCGAGGTAATTAGGGAGGTCGAGGTAATAAGGATGGAATGTGATCATTATCACTATTGAAAAGAAAATCTATGAAACTTGATGGGTTGTGAGGTAATAAGGGCGGCCGAGGAAATAAGGGTGGCCGAGGTAATAAGGGTGGTCGAGATAATAAAGATGGACTGTGATCATTATAACTATTTAAATAAAAAATCGGGGAAACTCTTGAATATGGTGATGTTGAAAGGGGAAAAGGAGAGATTGAGAAACTTGTTGATTTTAGTTGCTTCTTTCCACGAGGATTGATTGATTGGTTCTATTATTGTTTCTTACTTGTGTATTGTTTGATTTTACTTGGGATAAAGTTTGTTCATACATACTAGTACTATTCCACAGTACTAACGTTCCTTTTGCCGGGGGCGCTACATTTTCTTATATGAATGTAGGTAGTTCTACAGTGGGTAATTCAGCCCACCGTCTGTAGTGCCTCCTCTCCTTTCCGTCAGCTGATCTGGTGAGCCCCACTTCTTCCCGGGCCACGTGCGGCTCATGTCGCCTTATTTTGAGTTTATTGTATAGTGGAAGGTATAGCCGGGGCCTTGTTGCCGGCAAGTATTATATAAATTTGTTGTATTCGTAGAGGCTTCGTAGACACAATGTGGGTGGTGTACATATGTATTTTGGGTAAGTAATGGTACGGTTCGGAATCGTCATCCACGTTGGTAAATGTTGTAAGTATTTTGTAAGCATTTGGTATCATATGTTGGTAATGATAAAAAGTAGAAATGAATTCAAGTTGTAAGTTTATGCTTAAGTTATAAATGGCTATTTCACATGAATAATGTATATTGAAATCATGGGGTAACGCGTGGGATGGGAAATGCAAATCAGGTTCGCTTGACCGCGTTCATTCGGTTAGGCGCCAGTCTCGTCCCTCGATTTTTGGGCGTGACAAACTTGGTATCAGAGCCTAAGGTTTTAAAAGTAACCTAGGATGTCTCGGAGCCGTGTCTAGTAGAGCCCTTCTTATCGGTGTGTTGTCGACCACATCTATAATTAGGGGCTACATGGACATTTAGGAAGCACCCTTTTCATTCTTATTATATATCGTGCGGTGAAGTGGAAAGTGAAAATATTCTTGTCTAACTCGTGCTCTGTTAAAAAAATTTCAGTAATGGCACCAAAGAAGAGAGCTCGACTCGGCCTAGAGGCCAATGCCACCCCAAGTGTGGCTGTGAATTATGTACCTGATGGTGCGGGTGAGAGAGAATCCCTGACTTTGAATCCACCTGGCCTTTCTATTCTAGACCAGAGTGTTCCTATTCCTGCTGCGGCGGAGTGTGCTGCAACCCCTTCCGCTGGTATTCCTGATCCTTCTTCGATTCCAGCTTTAGGTCCCGGTACTTCTATGGGGACCTCAAGGGAGCTGTTCATATGTTGACTCAGTTAGTGGCCGCTCAGGCCCAAAGACCTCATGCTGCCCTTACGCCCCCTAGCGGACAGGGAGATTCCGCCGGTTCCAGAGTCAACCAGTTTCTGCATTTGGCCCCTCCAGAGTCCTTAGGCATTGATCCAGAGGCCGATCCACAGGATTTTCTAGATGATATGTGCAAGACGCTTCGGGTTATGAAGGCTACAAAGACAGAGGGGGTTGAGTTACCCTTTTACAGGCTGAAGGGAGCAACGTATTCATGGTTCGAGATGTGGGAGAATTCCCGTGGGGAGGGAAGTCCTCCGGCGAGATGGGATGAGTTCGTTGATGCTTTCGTGGATCACTTCGTTCCTGCCGAGGCTATGGCAGCCCGTGCTATGGAGTTTGAGGTTGTCAAGCAGGGTAATATGAGTGTGTGGGACTACCACATGGAGTTCGTGAGGTTGTCCAAGTACGCTCCTCATTTGGTATCGACTATAGGTGTTAGAGTTCGACGGTTGGTTCAAGGCCTCAGGACCTTAGCTGTGAATGAAGCTGCTACAGCTGCCTTGCACTCAGACATGAATTATGGTAAGATAGTAGGATTCGCTCAGGCCACGGAGGCTAGAAAATTGAAGATAAGGTCGGAGAGGGAGAGTATCAGCAGGGCCAGGTCAGCGGGCCACTCGGGGAGTTCAGTTTGAGGAGGGAGACCAGTTCAGGGGAGAGGACCATCAGGGCCATCCCAGTCTTATGCTCAGTCCTTATCTGGTGCACCGTTATCAGCAGAGCAGTCGTTGGGGACCAGGATCAGACAGTAGGAGACCCCATCAGTCCAGTCGTCTAGGAGGGGGGTTCCAGCAGCAGAGGAGGGCTCCATGCCCTAAGTGTGGGAGGTTCCATACCGAGCCTTATTACCTGGATATCTCGGTATGCTACGGGTATGGGGTGAGAGGTCATATTCGGCGGGATTTCCATGCGCCCAGTCAGGGCATGGGTAGTGGTTTTTCTCAGCCATCCGGTTCTTCAGTCGCCGCATCTTCAGTATGTCCTCCAACTCCTACAGGGCGTGGTGCAGTTAGGGGTGGAGTACAAGGTAGAGGTGAACCCATTCACTTCTATGATTTGAGTGGTCGCCAGAGTGCGGAGGCTTCTCCAGATGTTATTACAGGTATTCTGACGGTTCAAGCACTTGGTGTTTATGTTATTATTTATCCGGGGTCCTCTTTGTCATATGTTACCCCATTTATTTCTTCAAGTTTTGGGATAGAACCCGAACAGCTTCATGAGTCGTTCTTTGTGTCGACTCCGGTTGGTGATTCTATTACAGCCGCACGAGTCTATAGGAATTGTGTTGTCACGGTGTGTGGTCGAGATATCACGGTCCATCTTATCGAACTTGGGATGGTAGATTTTGATGTTATCATGGGAATGGATTGGCTTTACTCGTGCTTTGCTAAACTCGATTGCCGAACCAGAATTTTGAGACAAGAGTTTCCTAATGAGTCAGTTATTGAGTGGAAAGGGAATGGTATGGTGCCAAAGGGTAGGTTTATTTCCTACCTTAAGGCCTCGAAGATGATTAAAAAGTGGTGTGTCTATCATTTGGTCCGGGTTGCGGACACCACTTCAGAAGTGTCTGCCCCCGAGTCCGTCCCAGTATTTCCAGATACGTAGCCAATATCTATTCCACCATACAGAATGGCGCCAGCAGAGTTGTGGGAGTTAAAGGAGCAGTTGAAAGACTTATTATAGAAGGGGTTCATTCGGCCGAGTGTGTCGCCATGGGGAGCTCCGGTTCTTTTCGTCAGGAAGAAGGATGGGACTCTTCGGATGTGTATTGAGTATCTGCAGCTCAACAAAGTCACTATCAAAAACAAGTATCCATTGCCTCGGATAGATGATTTGTTCGACCAATTGCAGGGTGCGGGGTTTTTCTCCAAAATTGATTTACGATCAGGGTATCACCAGTTGAAGATCAGAGAGCAGGATATTCCTAAGACCACCTTCAAAACTCGTTATGGCCATTTTTAATTTTTGATAATGTCCTTTGAACTAACCAATGATCCAGCGGCATTCATGGATCTTATGTATCGGGTTTTCAAACCATTTCTTGACTCCTTCATGATTGTTTTTGTTGATGACATCCTTGTCTACTCGCGGAGTCAGGAGGATCATGCTAATCACCTCAGGGCAGTTCTGTAGACTCTTCATCAGCACCAATTGTATGCCAAGTTTTCAAAATGTGAATTTGGGCTGGAGTCAGTCGCATTTTTGGGTCATGTTGTTTCCAGAGAAGGGATTAAGGTTGATCCCCAGAAGATTGCAGCGGTAAAGGATTGTCCTAGACCAATGACCCCGATAGAGATTCACAGTTTCTTGGGTCTAGCTGGGTATTATCGGAGGTTTATGGAGGGATTCTCTACCCTTGCCTTCCCATTGACTAAACTGACACAGAAAGCAACTAAGTTCCAATGGTCCGACGCTTGTGAGAAGAGCTTTCAGGAGTTGAAATCAAGATTGACTTCGGCGCCGGTGTTAACTTTTACAGAAGGCACGAAGGGATTTGTGGTTTATTGGGATGCTTCAAGGATTGGTTTGGGATGTGTGTCGATGCAACACGGGAAGGTTATAGCCTATGCCTACAAGCAACTCAAGAATCACGAGAAGATTTATACGACGCATGATTTAGAACTCGCGGCAGTTTTGTTTGCATTAAAAATCTGGCGGCATTATTTGTATGGGGTCCGTGTGGACGTGTTCTCAGACCACAAGAGTCTCCAATGTTTGTTCAAGCAGAAGGAGTTGAATTTAAGCCAGCGATGATAGTTAGAATTGCATAAGGATTATGATATGAATATCTTGTACCATCCAGGAAAAGAAAATGTTGTGGCCGGCGCTCTCAATCAGAAGTCTATGGGTAGTCTAGCTCATTTGGAGGAAGATCGGAGGTCGTTGTCTCGGGAGGTTTGTCAATTGGCTAGTCTGGGGGTCTGTCTCTCGACCTCAGACGAGGGGAAAGTCATGGTGCATAATGGGGCAGAATCGTCACTTGTAGCAGAAGTCAAGGAGAAGCAGTTTATTGATCCAGCATTAGCACAGTTGAAGGAGGCCGTTCTAAGTGGCAAGATTTCAGCATTTTCACTCGGTAGCGATGATGGTGTTTTACGGTTCCAAGGAAGGCTATGTGTTCCTGATGTGGATAATCTTCGGGAGAGGGTGATGACGGAAGCTCACAATTCCAGGTATTCCGTGCACCCAGGTTCTACGAAAATGTATCAAGATCTCCGGGAAGTTTATTGGTGGAGCGGTATGAAGATAGGTGTGGCAAACTTTGTATCTAAATGTTCGAATTGTCAGCAAGTGAAGGGCGAGCATCAGAGGCCCGGTGGGTTAACTCAGCTTATGGAAATTCCAATGTGGAAATGGGAAATGATCAACATGGATTTAGTGGCAGGGTTACCCGCACTCAACACAAGTTCGACTCGATTTGGGTGATAGTGGATCGACTCACGAAATCAGCTCACTTCTTGCCAGTTAAGTCCACCAATACTGCAGAACAGTACGCTCAGTTGTATATCATGGAAATAATCAGGCTTCATGGTACTCCAGTTTCTATTATCTCAGATCGAGGAGCCCAGTTCATGGCTAATTTTTGGAGGAAATTTTAGCAAGGTTTGGGTACTTAGGTAAATCTAAGCATGGCTTTTCATCCGCAGATTGATGGTCAAACAGAGCGGACTATTCAGATGCTTGAAGATATGTTACGAGCTTGTGTGTTGGACTTCAAGGGTAGTTGGGATGATCATTTACCGCTTATCGAATTTGCTTACAATAACAGCTTTCACGCTAGTATCCAGATGGCCCCATTCAAGGCATTGTACGGAAGAAGGTATAGATCTCCGATTGGGTGGTTCGAGGTTGGTGAGGCAGAATTGTTAGGGCCAGATCTTGTGCACCAGGCATTGGAAAAAGTCAGAGTCATTCAAGAGAGGATGAAAACCGCTTAGAGCCATCAAAAATCCTATGCGGACGTTCGCCGAAGAGAATTGGAAGTCCAAGTAGATGATTGGGTATTCTTGAAGGTATCTCCCATGAAGGGAGTGATGCGGTTTGGTAATAAAGGTAAATTGAGCCCAAGGTATGTTGGGCCATATCGGATTGCTCAAAGGATAGGACAAGTGGCTTATAGGTTGGAATTACCCCCTGAATTGTTGTTAGTGCACTCGGTGTTCCACGTGTCTATGCTGAAGAAAGTGGTTGGAGACCCATCAGCCACCGTGCCAGTTGAGACTATTGAGGTTAATGAAGAACTATCGTATGAAGAGGTTCCGGTTGCTATTCTTGATAGACAAGTCCGTAGATTGAGTAACAAGGAAATTGCTTCAGTTAAAGTATTGTGGCGAAGTCAGCACATTGAGGAAACCACGTGGGAAGCGGAAAATGAGATGAAAGAAAAATATCCCCATCTAATTGAATAAGTCTATTAGTGTTCGTCCGAATTGTCATCTCTAAGAAAGTTATATTTTATGTTCAGTATTTTGCAAAAGCACCCCATCTTCCCCTTATTGCCTTATTGTTGTAAATTCCCAATGTGTGCTGAAACTGAACCGCTGTTACTAATTGGGTAGTGTGAAACCCTTGAAGTAAATGAAAGTTTTGTGGAACGTATGTGTTAAGCAAGTGATTAATAGTAGTGTAGTTTGTTAATGATTAATTGAAATTAATATTATATTGAGGTGATTGGGTTGTATGGGACTCATTAAAATGACCAAGTTATGTGCAAGAATGTGAATCATGTGCAAATTTGTGGTATAAGAAGAAGAGCTATGTGTAGTTGATGAAATGATTGAATATTTGCAAATTGTTGAGGTAATAACGTTGTGTGTGAGTTATTAGGTGATTAAAACTGTGTAATGGAGCTTCGAAATGTGTTTCGGGGGCTCTCTGACAGGTAGATATGTCTAATTACAAAGGGAACTCTGGCAAAAATTTTCTAAAATATTGGAGTTAGTGAAAATCTGGAAGTTGTATATCATGCTTTCAAAACTAACTGATTTCCAAAATCCTCATTCGAGGACGAATGATTCTAAGGGGGGAGGATCTAAAGACCCGTAAAATTTTCTTGTTTAAAATAATGGCTGAATGAGTCCCCGAGTTGTTTTTATTGTGGAAATTTTTAAAACAGACCTAAATTGAGTAAAAAGTACCCTGTAATTTAAAGAATAAAATTTTCCAGAAAATGGGCGTTATGAGATCACATAACGTGTATGCGAACCGCATAATGGTCGCATACACGGGTAGATCACTGCCCCATTTAAGGACAACTATGCGGTCCAATATGCGATCGCATTTCGGTTCTGCGGACCGAATAGTTGTCGCATTGTTGCCTTTGATTTTTGGGAGGGAAGTTATCGATGCACTATGCGATCGCATAACATGTATGTGGACCTCATAGTGGTCGCATACCTGGGCATATTGTTTTCGATTTTGGCCCATCTTGAGGGCCATTCTGCGGACCGCATGTCAGGAATGCGATCGCATTCCTGACCGCATTCTTGTGTCGAGCTCCTATTTTTCTAATTTTAAAACCCGACCCCAGTCAATTAAAACACCCCTCCCCTTCATTTTTAACCATTTTCTGAACAAAATTAGAGAGAGGGGAGAGAGGGTTCTTGAGAGAGAAAGTTGCATCTTTATCAATTGGATATTCAAAGTCACTCAGGCCTGGAAATTTCAGGTAATCATCTTCTTCTTCATTATAACAGGAAAGAATTCCCAACCCCTTTCCATTAGTTTTCAGGTTTTAAACAAAAGGGGACTCTCATGAATTGATTCTTAAAAATATAAGTTGATACCTAGCATGCATGATCATTAATGTCCATAATCTTGTAAGAGGAAGTGGGTTGGGGTAAAGTTCACAGAGAAGGGGTGGTAATCTAATGGGGTCGCCTAGCGTTCGATGAAATGCTTAAAAAGAGTTCAAATTGTATGAATGATTTCCAATTCTAAGTTGAATATGTTTAATTGTGAACTAGATTGACGGTACTAGTCGGCTCGGTGATTTGTGGGTAAAAGTTAAAAAGGAATTTCTTCCCTAGGTATGTATGGATAACTTTAACCTTTGTAGAACCCTCTTGTTGGATCCGAGCATATGGCATGTGTACCTTGTTCGAAAATATGCGAATTGGTTGTTCAAAATATGTTGAGACGTAAGATTCTATTCTCTGATTGTCCCAGTTGATTTTCATACTATCGTGCTATATGAGATTATGAGAAGTGTTTTGATATGCCTATCTTATTATGTGCAAAACTCGTAAATGCTTGAGGGTATCAATATGAAAGTATGTGTTAATGAATGAAAGAATATTAATGTGCCCAAGTGTGGGAATGTATATGATGGCTAAAAATCGTGCGTGGTAAGTAATGAAAAAGGGTATTGTGAAATGATGTAATGAGTTGAACGATTATGGCAACACCGTGTACATGAATTACAATTTGGTGAGAGTCATTGTGCCTTGAGCTCAAATAGCGAATCGTTGATATGAACTTGTGTTCCTTGAAAGGAAGAATTCTTGTGATTTGATTGTTTGTGGTTGTTGTTACCATATGATTGTCGGGTGGGATCGGGTTGCACGCCGCAACACAAACTAATAAGGATAATGAGATGTGAGGTAATAAGGGTGGCCGAGGTAATAAGAGTGGCCGAGGTAATAAGGATGGAATGTGATCATTATCACTATTGAAATGAAAGTATATGAAACTTGATGGGCTGTGAGGTAATAAGGGTGGCCGAGGTAATAAGGATGGAATTTGGTCATTATCACTATTTAAATTAAAAATCGGGGAAACTCTTGAATATGTTGATGTTGAAATGGGAATAGGAGAGATTGTGAAACTTGTTGATTTTGGTTGCTTCTTTCCACGTGCATTGATTGATTAGTTCTAGCGTTCTTGGGGAACGTGGTGTCCAGTGAGGGTATTTAGGTTGACCCAAAGAAGATAGAGGCATTGCAGAGCTGGCCTAGACCGTCATTAGCTACCGTGATTTGCAGTTTCCTTGGTTTGGCAGGGTACTATCGCCGTTTCGTAGAGGGTTTTTCATCCATTGCAGCACCTATGACCAGACTGACCCAGAAGGGTTCTCAGTTCAGGTGGACTGAGGAGTGTGAAGAGAGATTTTAGAAGCTCAAGTCAGCTTTGACTACAGCACCGATATTGAGTTTGTGTCATGCCCCAAAATCGAGGGACGAGACCGGCGCCTAACCGAATGAACCCGGTCAAGCGAACCTGATTTGCGTTTCCTATCCCACGCGTTACCTCGTGAATTCAATATACATTATTCATGTGAAATAGCCATTTATAACTTAAGCATAAACTTACAACTTGAATTCATTTCTACTTTTTATCATTAAAAACATATGATACCAAATGCTTACAAAATACTTACAACATTTACCAACGTGGATCACGATTCCAAACCGTACCATTACATACCCAAAACACATATGTACACCACCCACATTGTGTCTACAGAGCATCTAAGAATGCAACAAATTTATATAATACTTTCCGGCAACAAGGCCCTACCTTCCACTACACAATAAACTCAAAATAAGGCGACATGAGCCACACGTGGCCCCAGGAAGAAGTGGGGCTCACCAGATCAGCTGACGGAAAGGATAGGAGGCACTACTGACGGTGGGCTGAATTACCCACTGTAGAACCACCTACATTCATATAAGAAAATGTAGCGCCCTTGGCAAAAGGGACGTTAGTACTGTGGAATAGTACTAGTATGTATGAAACCTCCCGAGATCGAGAATACACCAAGATATCGTCAATAAACACGATGACGAAAGAGTCCAGATAAGGTCGGAATACATTGTGCATCAAGTGCATAAAGGCTGCTGGGGCATTGGTCAGCCCGAATGACATAACCAAAAACTCATAATGACCATACCTAGTCCTGAAAGCAGTCTTCGGAATATCTGGCCTCCGAATCTTCAACTGACGATACCCGGAACGCAAGTCAATCTTGGAAATACCCTGGCAGCCTGCAGCTTATCAAACAAGTCATCTATACGAGGCAAGAGATGTCGGTTCTTCACCGTAACTATGTTCAGCTGTCGTTAATCAATACACATACGCATAGAACCATCCTTCTTCTTTACAAACAACACCGGTGCACCCCAAGGTGACACACTAGGACGAATGAACCCCTTATCTAGGAGTTCCTGAAGCTGCTCCTTCAATTCTTTTAGCTCCAATGGTGCCATACGATAAGTTGGAATAGAAAAAGGTTGAGTGCCTGGCACCAGGTCAATACCAAAATCAATGTCCCTATCAGGTGGCATGCCTGGCAGGTCTGCAAGAAACACGTCCGGAAAGTCACGGACCACAGGAACCGAATCAATAGCAGGAGTCTCACCACTGACATCCCTCACAAAATACAGATAAGATAAACACCCCTTCTCAACCATACGCTGAGCCTTTAGGTAGGAGATCACCCTGCTAGGCATATACTTAGAAGAACATCTCTACTCAACCCTCGGACATCCTGGCATAGATAAGGTCACGGTCTTTGCGTGACACTAAAGAATAGCATGACACGGAGATAATAATCCACGCCCAATATCACATCAAAATCGACCATGCTGAGTAACAGTCGGTCCACTCGGGTCTCCAGACCCCCGATAGATATCATACACGACCAATACACACGGTCCACAACAATAGTATCTCCCACCGGAGTCGACACATGAACAGACGTAACTAAAGAATCACAGGGCATAACCAGAAAATGGGAAAAATATGATGAAACATAGGAATATGTAGAACCAGGGTCAATAAAGCCAAAGCATCTCGGCGACAGACTGATACAATACCTGCGATCACTTCATTGGAGGCCATATCATTTAGCCTGGATGGAAACGCATACATACGGTCCTGACCTCCACCTGCTCAACCTCCCTCTCTAGGGCGGTCTCTAGCTGACTGACTACTACCCCTGGCTGTCTGGGCGGGTGGTGAAGTAACTAAAGCTGAAGTCGAGGGCTGGCCCCTCTATTGAGAAGAACCACCAAGACGACGTGGACACCGCCTCCACATGTGCCCAAACTCGCCGCACTCAAAGCAACTCCCTGGAGCTGAGACGAGGACTGATAGAAACCTCTGGCACCAGAATGGCCACTAGAAGAATCATGCATAGAGGAACTCTGTACTGGCGGTGTTCAAGCTGAACTCTTGGCTGGGAGGGCACCAAATGAAGAACGGCATGGCTGAGAACCACGGGGACCATGACCCAAAGATGCACCACTATAGGCTGGGCGGACTAATTGAGGAGGCCTGAATGAACAGCCTCTACCATGCTGAAAATTCCCCCTAGAAGAAGCACCACTAGAACCACCTGATCCACGAGGCATCTTGGCCTCCCTCTTCTCCCACTCTTGGCGGCGAACCGACTCAATATCTCGAGCAATATCAACAACCCACTCAAATGTAACATCTGATACCCTCTACCGAGTCATGAAAAGGTGAAGCTGATAAGTGAGGCCATCCACGAACCTCCTAATCCTCTCCTTATCAGTAGGGACCAACTCGGTGGTATGACAAGCCAAACTCCGAAAACCGCATCTCATACTGCATCAGTGATAGTTCCCCCTTACGCAACTGCTCAAAAAGCCTGCACTGCTCCTCCCTATGAGACCAGGGTACATACTTCTCCCAAAAGATAGTGGAGAATTGCTTCCAGGTGAGGGGTGCTGAACCAACAGGCCTACGCCTCTCAAAAGACTCCCACCAAGTGAAGGCAGCACCAGAAAATTGAAAGGTAGCAAATGAGACCCCACTAGTCTCCAAAATCCCAGCAGTACACAGCACCCTCTAACACTTATCTAGAAAACCCTGGGCATCCTCGCCCTCAGAACCAATGAATGTCGGAGACTGAAGTCTACTAAACCTCTCCAGTCTACATTGCTCGTGCTCTGTCATAGCTAGAACCACGAAATCCCAAACTGGAGCAACCAGCTGGGTTGGAACCACCCCCGGTGTCTGCTGGCTCTGAGTAGTCTGCTCAAGTGTCCAGGCAACTGGAGTCTGACTGCCTCCCCCGACCTGAGAAGTAGCAGCAACTGCCTGAGCAAGGGTGGTACACACAGTCAAGATCTGAGCCAAGGTCTCCTAAAGACCCGGAATAACAATAGGCATTGCTGGTGCCTGAGCCTGTCCCGCTGGAGTATCTGCAGCGGGAATCTGATCCTGAACAGTAGGGGGATCAACTGGCACTGCACGGGCTGGCCCCCTACCTCTACCACGGCCTCAACAGCGGCCTCGACCTCTCGCTGGTCTAGCTGGTGGCGGATCACCCTGATCGGTAGCACGAGACCTCACCATCTATGAGAGAAGGAAACAACAGAAGTTTAGTTTTCCAGAATCAACAAAATGGCATGACAAAATTCAAGAAAAAAAATGAGATTGTTCCTAAGGGTTCTACAGCCTCTCAAAGTTAAGTACAGACGTCTCCGTACCGATCCGCAAAACTCTACTAAACCAGCTCATGACCGTTGAGTCCTATGTAAACTAGTCTCTTATACCAACTTATCACAACCCCAAATGCTCAACAGGTCGTGATGGCTCCCTTCATGGAACTAGGCTAGCCAATTCACATATTTACAATTTCTTTCTAAAATCCCAACCATTTGCAACATTCCATAACGCATATAGAATTACTGAATCCATTAGGCAAAATAAACAATTAAACTGTCTAAACCATCCCCAAAATACCGAGTTAACATGTCATTAGCATCTAAGGAAATATACCAAAAAGTCTATTATTATAATACAAAACCTCCGAACGAATAACTAGGTACAACATAAGAAGCGAAAATAGAGATGCTCTGGACGCTGAACATCTACCTCTATGTCCTGAACTCCGGCTCCGCACAGAATAGATGGCTAACACTCGGTATCAACACATGTATCTGCACATAGGGGTGTAGGGAGTAACGTGAGTACGCCAACTCAGTAGTAATGGAAATAAATCAAGTCTAAGCAGTAAGAAACACATGAAATCAAATCATCAATTCACAATATGCACAGCCTTTCCTTCCAACGGTATATATATATATAGAGGAAATCAACATGCCTGATCACGCTCAACTATGTCTTGTAGAAGACTAAGCGGGCGTTGCAAATATAATTATGGGGTATTATGCCCAGAGTCGATCCCACAGGGAATTGACGTATCAAGCACGTTGTTTAAATTAGTACTCAGCTGTCACCTGATGTTTGTTACTAATACTAAATATTAAAAGTAAAGATTAACTATACTAAGGTATAAACAATTGTAATAAAATCTAAGGTTATAGTTTCCCCCGCTGGTGAACTTACTTCTCGGATACTTCGTATAATCTTGATTAATCGTCTCTATCAATCATGAACGCTCTATCTACCATAAATCTCTCTCAAGTAATTATGATAATTTACTAGACGCACTCTCTCAAGTTACGCTAGCTAGATTGCATTACAGTTCACTTAGATTGCACCCGAAGTATCGTTATCTCTAATCCAACCTCTAAACCCTCGGTTATGACTTTCGTCTATACTCTGGGAGTGGTGTTGTTCAAACAATTACCTAAATATGCACTCTCTCTCAAGTAGATACATAATAAATAGGCACAGCTAATTGAGGGCCCTTCAATCAACTACAACAAGAACGTAGTTGAACAAATAGAGTTTAATCAACCAATCAAAGCTATATTAATATCACAATAAGTTTATTCCCCAACGGGTTCCACACGAAATTAGCTAAACAAATTCATAAGAATAAAATCTAAAACAACTAGCATAATTAAACTACAAAGTAAGGAAGAAAATATGTACAAATTGATGTTTTGCCTTCGATTCACTCTAAACTCGAATCTCTGTGTATCCCTGTGAATCTCCCTTTGTAGTTGTGTTTTAGGAGTCTATTTATAGGTTTAGGGTGAACCCTAACCGTGTAGGAGACTTCTATTTCAATTAGAAAACACTTAAACCCGTCAAAACTCGATTTCTGGCCGAACTGGGGACCTGGCGTTTGGACCCAAACGCCTGGCTAACGCCAGGCCAGGGCTGGCGTTTCAGCCCAAACGCCTGGCTAACGCCAGGGTGGGGCTGGCGTTTCAGCCCAAACGCCTGGCTAACGCCAGGCAGGGTCAGTGTGTTTGGCTCTGTCGCCCGGCTATCGCCCGGGTGTCTCCTTTCGCGTATTTTTCGACGTATTTGCATCCTTTTAGCTCCGTTTCCATCTCCACTTCACCTACACATGAAATAACTCCATTAAGCACATAACAAGTGTAATTTTATCATTAATGCGCATAAAATGTAAGGTATATCACATGTTAAACTATGCAATTTAGTCTCGCATCAATTAAAAGCCAATTCCAATAAAATCCTTTGAAAAATGTGTTTTCCAACAATTTTTAGAAATAAAAACACCTGAATAAATTAGTGAAAAATAAAATAAATCATAAATAGCCCGTCGGGCAAAAACATGAATCATAAATCGCCCCTCGGGCAGAACATCACTCAGCACCTCACAGCCACTCAGTATCAGCCCCTCGGGAAACCTCACTGTCACTCGTGTCTCCCAGTCATTCGTCACTCGGCACTCGGCACTCGCACCAGTAGGTACATGCGCTCACTGGGTGCGTGTACAGACTTCAGAGGGGCTCCTTCAGCCGAAGCGCTAATATCAAGCCACCTCGTGGCGTATCATATCCTCATAATAATGCCCTCGGCCTCACTCAGTCAGAACCTCTCAAAATCCCCCCGGGCGTATCAGTAAAACGGGGTACTCGACCCAAAAGCATCATTTTATATTTCAAAATAGTGTAAATAAGGCTGAGTTTCAAAATCAGTTAAACATAACATGACTTAGTGTAAATCATAAATCAACAGTGAGGAAATAACTGGAAAAAGCCCCCAAGGGGTCTAAACAAGTCGGCACGAGGCCCAAAACATAGCTTATAGACCAAATATATCAATAGTTTTAGAACACAATTTAACATATGATTTAGAGTAAAATACGCAACTCAATACTTGTCGCGGAGAGGACCAAGTCCAGTCCAAAAATCAGTGCGTGCCACATACTCGTCATCTGACATGTGTACCATTCTAAAAACAGTGAGAAACATGAAGTCCGGGGTTTCATACCCTTAGGGCAAGATTTATAGCCATTACTTACCTCTACCGGGCCACAATACTAATTCGCGATGCTCTTGCCCCTAAAATTGGCTCTCGATTGCTCTGACTCTAACCCAAACCATATTACATCATCAATATACGCTAAAGGAACAAAACTCAATCGAAAGCTATCAATTTAAAGCACAATTCCCAAAATTGGCCAAACTCGAGCCCCGTGCCCACACCTCAAAATTCGGTAAAAATCGCGTCACAAGAATCATTATCCCTCCCCGAGTCTATACATATAAAAAGCATCACAATCCAACCACAAACAACGCCTAAATTCCTTAATTTACAAGTCTCAATTTCTTAAGCCCTAAGCCACCAATTTATGCCATTTAACCAAAGTTTCCAAGCCTAATCCGTCACAAACTAGCATAGAAACGAGTTTTTAATCCGGGAAACTTACCTTCACTGAAGACCTTCAAATTCCTCCTTCAATTTGCTCCAAAACCAGCTCAATCATGCATGTAAAATGAAAGAAATGCCAAAATTTTGCGGAGGCACCTATTTATACTTTCTGTCCATTTCATCCGCACATGCGGACCATTCCTCGCACCTGCGGACCCGCACCTGCGGTCCCAAGTGCGCACCTGCGAAATCCCACTAATAGTCCAAACTTCGCACCTGCGAGTCCTTTTCCGCACCTGCGGATTCCTCCAGTCGGACAATTTTTTTCACTTGCGCAAGGATCTTTGCACCTGCGGCCATCGCACATGCGGCTCCCCATACGCAGGTGCGGCCACACCAATAAATTAACACCAGCAGCTATTATGTTGCAAATTCCTAAGTCCAAACCTCCGCTAACCATCCGAAATCAATCCCGAGACCCTCGGGGCCCCAACCAAACATACCAACACTCCCGTACCATCATTCAAACTTAGTCGAGCCTTCAAAACACCCAAAACAACACAAAAACACCAAGATTACATCAAATTCAAGCCTATGAACTTTGAAATTTTAAATTTCGCCAATGATGCCGAAACCAACCAAAACACATCCGATTGTCCTGAAAATTATCACACATATCCACAATGACATTACAAACCTGCTCCAATTTCCAGAATTTCATTCCAACCTTGATAGCCTATTTTTCACTGCCGACCAGAAATCGCCAAAAACTAACTTTCGCCAATTCAAGCCTATTTCTACACCGGATATCAAAACTTCATTCCGAACACACTCCTAAGTCCCAAATCACTTCATGAATTTATCCGAGCCATAAAATCCACATTCCGAGGTCGTTACCAATAAGTCAACTCCTAGTTAACTTTTTCAACTATTAGGCTAATTTAAGAGACTAAGTGGCTCTGTTCTCACCACAACCACTCCGAACCTGAACCAACCGACCCAACACAACATAAATAGGCTAAGCACCATATGATAAAGCATAAATGGGGCAAACGGGGCTAATATCACGGAACGACCGGCCGGGTCGTTACACACATGGAATTTAAATATTTTTTTATATCAAGTTGATTGTTAGTCATATTTGGACTGATAGAGGGAAAGAGCAATTTAGCCAAAAGTTCGGACTTAGTTTTGGCCTTTTTTGTAACTTCATCCTCCTTGTTTGTGTTCTATTCTAAGTTGTCTAATGGTCAATTCGTCTCTTCCAACTCTCTCATTTTTGCCTCAAATTTTTTGTTTCTTACAATAATGGCACATGATTAAGCTGAATTAAACTTATATAAAAAAATTTATCAAATTGGTATTTGTTAAAGAACTGAAATACAGATGAATAGTAGTGACATTTATAATTGTAACAGCTAAACAGAAAACTTTCACTCTATCTTTTGAACCGTCGTAAGTGTGCTTTATCGACAATTTACTTATTAATCACTATCAAAATACATTTATATTATAATTTTTAAATCGTATATACCTCGAGGAAGAAGTGAATATGAAATTATGAAATGAATGCTTACAAACTCTATATGCACAACAACAACAACAACAACAACAACAACAACCCAGTATAATCCTACTAGTGAGGTCTAGGAGGTAGTGTGTACGCAGACCTTACCCCTACCTTGGGGTAGAGAGGTTATTTTCGATAGACCCTCGGCTCCCACCCTCCAAAAACTTCCCACCTTGCTCTTGGGGTGACTCAAACTCACAACCTCTTGGTTGAAAGTAGAGGGTGCTCACCACCATAGCAACCCACTCTTGTCAAACTCTATATGCACAACTACATAGAAATTCTAAAAATGGAAAATGAAACCAAATTTTTTAATCCAGTTAATTAGTACACAATACTGAAATATGTATATCGACTATTCATTACTATACATGAGTAATGTTGGGATCAACTAAGATACTTTTAATATGGTATGATATTGTCCTCTTTGATCCAAGATCACACAATTTTTCGCAAAAGGCCTCACACCATTAAGAGATCAATTTTCGAGATTCACTTTATGTTCCCGTCATCGCCAAAGTATTTATGGCGTCCAAAGCCCGTAACTAGCTCATTACTAGAAATTCGGGAAAAACAGTCCACAAAAATCAACCAAAGTTGGTTGACAATGGCCAATAACCATCCAAATCGTGATCATTAACGTGTGGCCCGTATTTTGAAGGTCTAAAGAGCATACCTACCAAAGTTGGTCGAAAATTACCGATCAACATTGGTTGGTATGCTTTACACGACCATATGATAATTTGATTGACTTACCAACCAACAATGGCCGGAATGATATTTTAATAATTTAATTTAATCGACCAACATTGGTTGGTGTTTTAGATTTATTAATTTTTCTTACCGACCAATTTTGGTCGGTATTGGAAAATATTTTTTTATAAATAATTAAAATTTAAAAATACCGACCAATGTTGGTCGGTAATCTGGACAGGGCAGACAACTTACCGGCCAAAGTTGGTCGATAATGTTGAATTTCTGGAAATTCAATGTGCATTAACCGACCAAAATTGGTTGGTAATTTGCAATTTAATTTTTTTTATTAGTTACTGACCAAGGTTTTTTCGGTTTCTGGGATTACTTTTGGTAGAAAATGCCTATTTTGGTAGCTACACCACCCTGCCAAATAAAAACAGCATACCAATACCCCCCAATCCACATCTAATAACCACTAATTCACCACATACAACCCCTAATTAACCACAAATCCAACAAAACATCTAACAACACCAACAACCAAACATCCAATTAATACTTTAAAACTAACAAACTAAATTTCAATTAAACATCACAATCCAAAAACAAGCAAAAACTAAGTAATCACAACAAGTTCAAAATTGTTCAATTTAATTAAAAACTACTTCTATTAGTCTAATTCAAAGTATATCAAAGTATTGGTCAAGTGGTGTTTTCTATAACATCATCACCATCTGATGAACTTTCATCTACAAGACGGTATAGAGAATGGTCTTGTGAAGGACAGGAAGAGCGATCATGGGTCAGACGGGAGGAACGATCACGTGGAGGTCGAGCCTCTGGAGATGACTCACCAGACCGGGGCAACGGAAAATCTCCAGTAGAAAGGAGAGTTCTAATCTGAGCTTACATACCAAGGAATTGAGCATCTTTGAGCCTTTCTCTTTCCTTAGTCGCTTCTAGCTCGGATGTAAGCTTTGTCACTATCTCCCGCATAGCTGAGAGGCTCTCCCTATTAAGTTCCTCGCTCTGTGAGGAAGTCCATATTCCTTGCATTACACACCTATAGGGATGGAATTTTTTCTCATGAAACCCGTATACCTTCCCCTTTTTTAGACCGCCAACAACCTCCAACCGTATTCTTTCAGCATCCTCATCCGAAGGTTGGGTTGGCTCGTCCGATTCACCAGCTGGCCGCCAACAACCTCCAACTATATATTTCTATTTTCTGAACTGCATTTCTTTCCGATATTTCTTTCATTATCAGATATAGTAAGGGTTGGTAACTCTAGATGACACTGGCTAACTTTAGAGGTTGTGGTTATCAGTTTCAGTCGGCTATTTGGTTATGTTCTATATTTCTATTATTTTGTTATATACTACGTACAGGTTTTGTATAGGTGCCATGCCTTAGCCTCGTCACTACCTAGTCGAGATTAGGCTTGGCACTTACCAGTACATGGGGTCGGTTGTACAGATACTACATTTTATCACATTGTGCAGATTTTGGAGATGGTCCTAGCAAAGGCCATTAGTGAGCTCAGATCAGATATTTGTGGAGACTTGAGGTACGACTGTTCAGCGCCCGCAGCACCTGGAGTCCCCATCCTATTTTCTTTTAGCTGTACAAATTCATTCAGACAACTTTATACTTATTTCAGACCTTTATGTGTATTACTTTACAAGTTCGTGAACTTGTGACACCAGATTCAGGGAAATATAATAGACGGTTGGCTGTTTAACTTCTGCATTTGTACTTAGAACATATATGTTATTTTTTTTCGTTATCAATGTTACAGTTTAAACTGCTAAAAGAAGTAAAATGTTCTAAGTTGGCTTGCCTAGCAAGTGAACTGTTAGGCGCCATCACGATCCCGACGGTGGGAATTTTGGGTCGTGTTAAGTTGGTATCAGAGCACTAGGTTACATAGGTCTCACGAGTCACTAGCAAACTTAGTAGAGTCCGGAGGATCGGTACGGAGACGTCTGTACTTATCTCCCAGAGGCTATGAAGTTAGGAAAAACTTCACTTTATTCAACTTTGTCATGCAATTTTGTTTTCTCAATAATGATTGAACTCTTCTGTTCTTATTCTCTTGCAAATGGCGAGAATGCGTATTGCTTCTTCAGCTGAACAATAACCAGAGCCACCAGCAGCAGCTCCTACGAGGGGCAGGGGTCGAGGCCGAGGCAGGGGCAGGGGCAGAGCTCAGCCCAGAGCCCGAGCATTAGGCCTAGCTGTGGAGCCTCAGGTAGAGTTCGATGAGGAGGTTACAGCTCAGACTATTCGTGTCAGACCAGCTCAGGTCCCAGAGGGGTTTATTGCCATCCTAGTGCTTCAGGATGCTTTTGTCCGATTAGTGGACCTTATGGAGAGTGTGGCCCAGACTGGCTCATTCCCCATGGCACTAGTTGTATCTCAGGCTGGAGGAGGAGCCCATACTTCTGCTACTCACACTTCGGAGCATATGGCTCCCCAGTTTCAGACTTCAGCACCTCATCCAGTCGGGGTAGTTCAGCCGGTTGCTGCGGCACAGCCCGGTGATGGGTCAGCTATGTCTTCTAAGGCTTTGTGAAGATTGGATAGGTTTACCAAGATCTTTCCAGTCCATTTTAGTGGTGCTACTTCAGAGGATCCACAGGTTATTCTTGATAGATTTCATGAGGTTCTTCGGAACATGGGTATTTGGAGACCAATAGGGTCAACTTTTCTGCTTTTCAGATGACTTGTTCTGCCATGAAATGATGGAGGGATTATTTGTTGGCCGGATCGGTGGGCTCGCCTTCTCTTAATTGGGACAAGTACTCTCATCTATTCTTAGAGAAGTTTTTGCCTATCACCTTGAGGGAGGAGCGTCACCGTTAGTTCGACCGTCTCCAGCAGGGCAGTATGATTGTTACTCAGTATGTGACCTGTATTGTGGATCTGGTCCGTCATGCTATTCTTTTACTTCCTACTAAGAGAGAGGGTGTGGAGGTTTATTGAGGGACTTGCTCAGCCTATTAGATTGCAGATAGCTAAAGAGACTGGGAGTGAGTTTTCTTTCCAGGATGCGGCCAATGTCACCAGACGAGTCGAGATGGTTCTTGCACAGGGAGGTCAGGGGTCAGACAAGAGACCTCATCATTCTGGTGGATCCAGCGGCGCCTCATCTGGAGGCAGGGATACTTTTGGTAGAGTCCATCCTCCCAGGATGTTCCATTCAGTGCTTCAAGTGACCCACAGTGCTTCAGGGAGTCGTGGTTCTTATGTGCCTCCTTCTGGGCAGCTAGCCTATAGTGCACCACCAGCTCCTATCAGACCATCTCCTCTTTAGAGTTATTATCGTGGTCAGCCAGCTCGTCCGGGTCAGTCTCAGTTTCCACAGCCACAGTATCAGGATAGATGTTTTGAGTGTGGTTATTATGGGCATATGCGGAGGACCTATCCGAGATTATTGGGTGTTCATCCAAAATCATCATACGAATGTATTGGAACCATCAAATTCTGATTTTGAGGTCTTTTATTCAAAATGTTGACCTAAGTCTAACGTAGCCTTTAAAGCCAAACCAAGGAACCTAATGTTCCGATTTCAACTCGAACCTTTCCAAATCCTGAACTAACCATCCCCGCAAGTCCTAAAACAGTTAAAGCACATACAGGGAGTCTTATCTAGGGGAACCGGGATTTAGAAAGAAAAATGACAGGTCAGGTCATTACATTCTCGACCTCTTAAACTAACATACTTCCTCGAATGGGTCTAGAATCATACCTAGAAAATTGAATAAGTATGGATATTTATGCCGCATGTCCTCCTTGGCCTCCCAAGTCGCCTCCTAGACTTGTGGGCCCCTCCACTGAACCTTTACCGCAAAAATCTTCTTGGACCTCAACTAGGGAAACTGCCTATCAAAAATGGCAACTAGCTCCTCCTCATAACCCAGGCTCTCATCTAACTGAATTGTGCTGAAGTCTAACACATGCGATGTGTCGACATGATACCTCTGGAGCATAGACACGTGGAAGACCGGATTAACCCCCAATAGACTGGGAGGCAAGGAAAGCTCATAAGAACCTCCCCAACTCGTCTCAACACTTCAAATGGACCTATAAACCTTGGGCTCAACTTGCCCTTCTTTCCGAACCTCATGATCCCCTTCATCGGCGAGACCTTCAAGAGAACTTTTTCGCCCACCATAGATGAAAAATCACGCACCTTCTGATCCACATAACTCTTCTGTCTCGATTGTGCTGTATGAAGTCGCTCTTGAATGGACTTCACATATTCTAAGGCATCCTTCACCAATCCGTAACATACAAATTAGCCTCACCGAGCTCAAACCATACAATGGGAGAACGACATCGTCAACCATATAAGGCCTCAAATGGAGCTATCTCGATGCTGGACTGATAATTGTTGTATAAGAAAACTCAGCCAAAGGCAAGATATGATCCCACTGCCCTCCGTAGTCAATCACACATTCTCTTAGCATATCCTCCTAGATCGGAATTGTCCGCTTCGACTGCCCCTCGGTATGTTGATGAAAGACTGTGCTGAGCTCTACACGAGTCCCCAGATCACTCTGTGCTGCTCTCCAGAAATGCAAAGTAAACTGGGGGCCTCTATCTAATATGATGGAAACAAGAATGCCATGCAACCAAATAATCTCCTAAATGTAAATCTGGGCCAACCTCTCTGAAGAATACGTGGTCACAACCGGAATGAAGTGTGCTGACTTGGTCAACCTGTCAACAATGACCCATACTGCATCAAACATCTGCAAGGTCTACGGCAACCCAACTACGAAGTCCTTAGTAATGCGCTCCCATTTCCACTCAGGTATAGTCATATGCTGAAGTAAGCCACCTGGCCGCTGATGTTCATACTTAACCAACTGACAATTTAGGCATCTCGCAACATGCTCAAATATGTCCTTCTTCATTCTTCACCACCAATAATGCTGCCTCAACTCACGGTACATCTTCGTAGCACCTGGATGAATAGAATACCGAGAACTATGTGCCTCTTCTAGAATATTTTCCCTCATCTCATCAATCATAGGAACACATAGACGACCCTCGAGTGCAAAACATCATCCTTACTATAGTAACCTCTGTGGAACCACCCTGTAGTGTCGTCTCTCTAAGAACCAACAAGTGTGGATCATCAAACTGACGAGCCTTGATCTGCTCGGATAGTGAAGGCTGGGCGACAACGCATGAAAAAACTCGGCTGGGCTATGAAATATCAAACCTAATAAGTCTGTAAGCCAAGGACTTAATGTCAAAAGCTAGTGGCATCTCCTCTGCTGAAATGAATGTCAAACTAACCATACTCTCCGCCTTTCTGCTCAAGGCATCCGCAACTACATTTTCCTTGCCTTGATGATAAAGGGTGGTAATATCATAGTTCTTTAGTAACTCAAGCCACCTGCGCTGCCTCGAATTGAGATCCCTCTATTTGAAAAAATGTTGCAAGCTGCGATAATCGGTGTAAACCTCAGAGGACACCCCATAAAGATAATGCCTCAAGATCTTAAGAGCATGAACAACCGTGGCCAATTCCAAATCGTGCACAGGGTAATTCTTCTCGTGGGGCTTCAGCTGACGTGAAGCATATGAAATAACTCACCTCTCCTGCATCAATACACAACCCAAACCAACGTGTGAAGCGTCGCAATACACAGTATACATCCCTGAACCAGAAGGCAACACTAACACCGGTGTTGAAGTCAATGCGGCCTTGAGCTTCTGAAAGCTCACCTCACTATCGCCGAACAATCGGAAAGGGGCACCCTTCTAGGTCAATCTAGTCAAAGGTGTTGCAATAGATAAGAATCCCTCCAGAAACAGACGATAATAACCTGCTAACCCTAGGAAGCTCCTAATCTCGATCGATGTAGTAGGACGAGGCCAATTATGAACTGCCTTGATTATCTTGGGATCAACCTTAATACCCTCGCCCGGTATAACATGTCCCAAGAATGCCACAGAATCTAACCAGAACTCACTCTTGGAGAACTTAGCATATAGATTATGTTCCCGCAATGTCTAAAGCACCACTCTCAAATGTTGCTCCTGCTCCTCCAGGCTACGAGACTAGATACAAATGTCATCAATGAAGATAATGAAAAACAAATCAATATACGGCCTGAACACCCTGTTCATCAAATCCATAAACGATGTTGGGGCGTTATTCAAGCCGAAGGACATCACTAGAAACTCATAATGACCAATCTAGTCTGGAAAGTCGTCTTCAGAACATCCGAATCCCCGATCTCAAGTCGATATTAGAGAACACTCTGGCACCCTGCAATTGGTGGAAAAAATCATCAATATGCGGCAAGGGGTACTTGTTCTAAATGGTAACTTTGTTCAACTGGAGGTAATCAATGCACATTCACATAGTCCCATCTTTCTTCTTCACAAATAACACTGGCACACCCTAAGGCGATACACTCGGCCTGACGAACCCCTTTGATAGAAACTCCTCAAGTTGTTCCTTCAACTCTTTCAGAACCATGCAGTACGATGGGACAGATAGGCTGAGTACCTAGATCAAAATCAATACAAAAATCAATATCATGATCTGGTGGAATGCCTGGAAGATCAGAAGGGAACACATCGGAGAACTCTCGGATATGAGCATTGAGTTAATTGTCGGAGTTTCTGTAGTAGTATCCCGAACATAGGCTAGATAATCCAAAATCCCCTTCTCGACCTTGTGTCGAGCCTTTAGAAAAGAAATAACCTGACTTGATGCAACAGATGAACCATTCCACTCTAATCGAGGTAACTTTGGCATCGCTAAGATAACAGTCTTGGCGTGTCAATCAAGGACAGCGTGATATGGAGATAACCAGTCCATGCCTAGGATGACCTCAAAGTCGGTCATGTCGAGCAACAGAAGATTCACTCTAGTCTCATAACCACAGAAGGTAATAATCCAAGAACGATAAATCTGATCCACAACAACGAAGGCGCCTACAGGAGTGGATACATAAATAGGAGTACCCAGGGACTCACAAGAAACACCCAAGAAATGAGCAAATAGAGATGAAATATATGAATACGTAGACCTTAGATCATATAGTACTAAAGCGTCCCTACTGTAGAAAGAAATAATACAGGTTGATTACGGTATATGAGGCCACTACATTTGGTCTGGCCCGAAAAGCATAGAACCTAGTCGGAGCGCTACCTGATTGGCCTCCACCTAACTGGCCTCCACATCTAGGACGGTCCTTACCCACCGGCCCCACCTCTGGGCGGTCGGATAGCTGATGGGACAACTGGTGCTGGAATCATAGGTTGTTGACCCGGCTGCGCTGCCTTGCCCCGAAGCCTGGGGCAGAACCTCCACACATGACTGGGATCCCCGCCCTCAAAAAAACCTCTCAGTACCGTAGAGAGTTGACCTAGATGTTGACCCTGATGGACTGAATACCCATTAGAGGGACCCTAAATAGTTGGTGGGTGGTAGAAACTCTCTAGCATGGCACTAAAATAAGGTCGTATTGAGGAACCCCAAGGAGGCGACGGTGCTGGGTATATTGGCCTGCTAGAATGACCCTTCACGAACTGACCCCTGCCCCCGTCCGGGGACCACTGAACTCTCCAGAATATCAAAATCACTGATACCTCGTCGACTGCTCACAGCTCTGCTGACAGACACCCTTGATCCTACGAGCTATATCCACAACTAGCATGTAAGAAATCCCTATCTCCACCTCTCGAGCCATGGTGGCCTGGATACCTGAGTGCAAACCAACAACAAACCTCCACACTCTCTTTGTATCAGCCGCAAGGATAATAAGTGTATGGCGAGACAACTCAGAGAATCTCGCCTCATAGTTAGTCAGGGACATCTGGCCCTGCTGAAGCTGCTCGAACTAAAACCGCAACTCTTCCCTCTGAGAGAGTGGAATATATCTTTCCAAGAAGAGACGTGTGAACTGAACCCAAGTCATGGGAGACGAACCTTCTTATATGCCGAGAAGATATGACTGCCACCATCTAGGAGCTCTGCCCTCCAGCTGAAAGGTGGTAAAGTCCACTCTGTGGGACTCAAATATCATCATGTTGTGCAGTTTGTCCCTGCATCAATCAATAAGATCACGGGGGTCCTCATGTTGCTCACCTCTGAAATCAGGAGGATGAAGCTTGATCCACCTGCCCAATAGCTTATGCGGATTGCTGAACACCGCAGGTCCGGACTCAGGTATAGCTGTTACAACTGGCTGAGCTCTGCCTACGTGTAGTGCATCGGGGGTCTGATATATGGTAGTTGCATGCCGTGGAGCCTGAGCGGTCGGGGCCTGTGCTCCTCCTCCTGCCTGATATGTTGCTGGGTGTGCTGGAAATAAACTAGCCTGGGTCAGAGAATCCATGAACCGTAGAATATGGACCATGACCTCTTGAAATCCTGGTGCGAAGATGAAATCTATCGGGGCTGGACCTGCTGCAAGCACCTCTCCCTGCTACTCAATAGTAGGATCCTCCACTGGATCTACTGGTGGCATAGCTGGAGCAAATATGGGACGTCCTCATACCCTACCACGTGCTGGAGCCCTCCCTCGGCCTCTAGCAATAGGGGGAGCAGCTCCTCCTGATCTGGAACATCAATTTCACGCGTTCTCACCATATGTGAGAGAATAATAGAAAGATACTTAGTATCACATCAACTGCACGATGGGAGATGAAGAAAGAGTAGTTTTCTAACACCTTATAGCCTCTCGAACATAAGTACAGATGTTTCTGCACCGATCCGCAAGACTCTATTAGGCTTGCTCATAACTTGTTAGACCTACGTGAATCTAGTACTTTGATACCATGTTTTCACGACCCCATATCTCATATAGACCATGATGGAACCTAAAATTGTTGTTAGGCAATACAATAGTGAATTAAATAGGTCATTCCTCTTTTAATAAGTTTCCAAATAATTAAACTCTATTTTATAAGAAATTAAAAGTTAGAAAATTTAATAAATGAAGTGAAGACAACTGAGTGACAAACATAGTGATATAAGTACTCCAAAATCATAAAGTCTACTAGTGTGTGCGCCAAGACCTGGTGTCACAAGTGTATGAGCAACTATGAATATACAAAACTCTAACTACTGTCTGAATGTAAAGCTGACAGCATGTAGATACAAAAGATAGGCTCTAGGGGTTGTAGAATGGCTATAGAAGCAACTCACCACTAGGACTCGGGATATCTAGGATGCGGCACGGTAGGACCGCCAGATGCACCTGCCTCAGATCATGCACAATCAATGCAGAAGTGTAGCGTGAGTACATAAAAAACATGTACCCAGTAAGTATTAAGTCTAACCTTGAGTGAGTAGTGACGAGGGTCGACTTAGTCTTACTATGGGCTAACAATATGAATATAGAAATTCTAAATAAACATGGGTCATGTAAATAATAACAATAACTCATTCACAAGCAGGAGCAAATAATTCTTTCACAAATTTAATAATTCCAAATAAATCACATTCCTTACAAATCGCAACCTTACAAGCCACAACATATATAAGGTATGATTAAGCACCAAGTATTATTAAGCACGATTTATGCCGAGTTCGTACAGCCCGATCTAGAATAATTTGTACAATGCCGAGGGTCGAGCGGCAAGAACCATAGATGTATCTATCTACTGCTGAGGCGTTTGGCCCACTCCACAAGAAGAGGGGATACTTTATAAGCATTTGACTTAATCGTTATTAACTAATACACAATATAACCATATTCCATTAACAGTTTTTCAAAATTTATTTAACAAGTTCTAATATAATTTGGGCACTTCAATTAACAAGTAAGGTGCAAACATTTCAAGTAATTCATGATTTGGGTCCTAAAACTACCCAGACATAAGCATAATTTGTAGCTACACATGGACTCTCGTCACCTCGTACATACGTATCCCCCACAATTAGAAGCAACATTAATTTAAATCACCAGTGGGGAAAATTTCTTCTTACAAGGTTAGACAAGAGACTTACCTCGTCTCAAAGCTCACTTTCCAGCCTCAAATTCACTCCTAAGCCTCAACTCGGTGTCGAACAATCTGAAACTAGTCAAGTATTATATTAATTAATTAATACATGCTCAAAAATTCAGAGTCCAACAATTAGAGTGATTACCCAACGCCAATTGAAAGATTCCTAAAATTTACCCTTGGGCGCACGTGCCCGGATTCTGGAAATGTTTCAAGATAAATGTTAACCATAACCGCACGAACTCAAATTTATAATTTTCACTCAATTCCACAATCATTTTCGTGGTTAAATCCCATTTTTATCAAAACCTAGATTTTTCATCTAAACCCATAATTTTCACAATTTTACATGTTAAAATCTACCCATAATCTATGCATTAAAATCACATTGAGTAGGAATTACTTACCTTCAAAAGCAAGGTTTAAATCCCCCTCTTTAAAGCTCCAAAATCGCCCAAGAGTGTAATAAATGAGCTCAAAATAACTTGCGTCCTGATTTAAAACAAGACACTGCCCAGCTTCCCCTTCTTCGCGAACGCGGAAAGAGCCTCACACTCGCAAAGGAAAATAGCCCAGGCTCCAAAACAATACTCATCGCGAATGCACAAAGGGCCTCGAAAAAGGTAGAGGCTTTCTTGGCCTACCCTTCACGAGTGCGGGGGCTTCTTTGTGAATGCGAAGAATAACAGTGGCCATAGCCCAGCCCATCCTTCCCTACGCGAACACGGGCCACGTGACAAAAATGCGTAGGCCACAGGTCCCAAACCTTCGCGAACGCGGGCTAGCTATCGCAAACTATGACGACTCGGTCGATCGTCTTGAGAGTTATGGCCCCGATAACCTATTAATTATTTCCCCTGTATCTATTTCTGCTATTGTGTCTTACCGGAGGGTTCGTTTTGGTTTACGGAGTGAATTGAGACACATAGTCTCTTAATTAGAAGCTTATGTTAGAAAAGTCGACTGGACGTCGACTTGTGTGTAACGACCTTGGATTTTAATTTTTTGGTCAGTTAGCTCCGTTAGGTGATTTTGGACTTAGGAGCGCGTCCGGAATGTGATTTGGGGTTCCGCAGTAGAATTTAGGCATGAACTGGCAAAAGTTGAAATTTTGGCGATTTTTGCCAGTAGTGGAAATTTTTATATCTAGTTCGGATTGGATTTTTGGAAGATGGAATAGGTTTGTGGTGTCATTATTGACTTGTGTATAAAATTTGAGGTCATTCAGACGAGATTTGATATGTTTTGACGTCGTTTGTAGAATTTAAAATTTTCAAAGTTCATTAGGCTTGAATCCATGTGAAATTTGTGTTTTGATGTTATTTTGAGTTGTTCGAAAGTTCAACTAAGTTCGTAGGGTGTTTTAGGATTGGTTGGTATTTTTGGTTGAGGTCCCGGGAGACTCGGGTGAGTTTGTGGTGCTTAACGGAGGAAATATTGGACTTAGGAGAAATCTAAAGTTGTTAGTTTGTGGTGTTTTTGCACCTGCAGTGGGGAGACCGCAGGTGCGTGTCACGACCCAAAATCTGTAAAAGTTCGTGATGGCACCGGACACCACTGTCAGACAATCCAACAATAAATACTTAACTATGTTCTCATTTTATTATTTTAGAAATTTCATCTTTCCTTTAATTAAACAGTAAAAGTTTGAATTTACAAAATGAATAATAACATTTTTACAATAATTTCAATACAGTGCAACCTATAGTCACCCCAAAACCCGGTGTCATAAGAACATGAGAATTTACTAGGAAGTAAAGTAAAATAAAATAACTGCCCGGAATACAAAATTTGGGCAGAAAAGAAAGTACAAGAACTCTGAAGGAGACTCTGCTGGCTATGGGTCGTAATATGTAGTGCACCTCAACTAATTCTCCGCATGCGTACATGCCTCTGCTCATACAAGGATGCTAACTATAAATGCACCTGCAAAAAGTGTGCAGCAAGAGCAGTATGAGTACGTAAATCAACGCGTACCTAGTAAGTATCCCGCCTAACCTCGAAGAGGTAGTGACGAGGAGTCAAATTCGACACTTACTAAGGGCCAACATTATGATAATATGAAATTTTAGTTTAGCAGGATATACAACGATAAGACTCAGAACAAGAAATAACTAAGCAAGTTTTCATCATATTTAAGAGACTAAATTACTTCCTTCTTTTGAAAATATATAATCACGCAAACAGTGAATTTATACCAATTATAAAAGGAACTTACAGTCCTGTTACCACGCACAAATACCACAAAGGACGTTTGGCCAGATCAAACATAAATGTAATTGTGCACTGCCGAGGGTCGAACCGCGCGAACTATAGATGCATCTATTTCCCCGCTCGCGATTCATACTTGCGACGTGGTCAAATATAAATTTCAGGAATTACCCCGCTCGTGGATCATACTTGCGACGCGGTCACACATAGATTTCTTAAGTTATAATAATATTCATCCATTTTTTTCAACCTACGAAATTTCAATGAAAACTTTTAAGATCCTAATTTTTCCTCAATTTCAACTCCTTTCGAAACATTTAATAAGTAAAAATCAATCCCGCTCCTTCTCAAGGAAAACAATAGACATAAATCAATAAAAATATCAACAAGGATGATGTAAGCCTAAAACTACCCGGACATAGGCATAGCTAGTAGGTATGTACGGACTCCCGTCACCTCGTGCGTACGTAACCTCCACAAATACAGGCACATAATAATTTAGTTCACCTATGGGGTTAATTCCCTCTTACAGGGTTAGAAATGAGACTTACCTAGCTCGCAACAAAATTCAAGATTCCAATAAACATTTTCTTCGCGAATTCGTTTACGAAAGCCTCAAATCTAGTCATAAACAATTTGATATGCTTAATACAAATCGAAGGATTTAATTCCATATGATTTACAAATTTTTCGGATTAAAAATCAAAATTCATAATAAAAAAAACTGACAATGGTACCCATGTCTCGAATCCCGATAAAACTCACAAAATTCGAACACCCGTTCCGATACGAGTCCAACCATACAAAAATTATCGAATTTCGACATCGGATTGGCTTTCAAATCTTAAATTCTTTATTTTGGAAGATTTTACAAATATCCCAATTTCTTCCACCTAAATCCGAAATAATTGACGAATATGGACATGGATTTATGGAATATAATCACTTTCGGATATAGAACACTTACCCAAGTCGAATTCATGAAGAAATTCTCAAAATCTCCCAAAAACCGAGCTCCAAAAATCCCAATCGAAAATGAAGAAATGACACATTTTCAATCCTTAAGTTTCTGCTCAGGTTTGCATTTGCGGACAAAAACTTCACATTTGAGAATGGACACTGTTTTTGAAATTGCGATAAATGGTTCGCAATTGTGAATGAAAGGTGTTTTCTCAATTGCTATAAATGGTTAGCAATTGCGAATGGACAGTGCCGCACCAGAAATCAGCAAAACCCATGCTTCTCCGAAATGATCTGAAACCACCCCGAAACTCATCCGGAACCTCCCGGACACAAACCATATATGAATTTCAATCATAAAACATGCTACAAACCTGCTAGTGCACTCAAAACACTGAAAAGAGGTCTTCTTAACCCTATATTGACCATGGTCAAACTCCCAAATTTCTTAACTTTACTAGTCTCTCAACCAATGATCCAAAAATACACCCAAGCGCCTCGAGACCCCGTAAATCATACCAACAAGTACCAAAACATGATACAAACTTAGTCGACGCTTCAAATCGCATTAAACAATGTCGAAACAACAAATCGCGCCTCGAATCGAATTATGAGTTTTCAAATCTTCCAACTTCTATACTTTGCGCCGAAACATATCAAATCAATCCGGAATGACTTCACATTTTGCACACAAGTAGTAAGTGACATAATGCAGCTGTTCTAATTTCAAAATCTGATTCCAACCCCGATATCAAAATGTCAACTCTCGGTCAAACTTTCCAAAACTCTTCTATTATCCAAGTTTCGCCAAAATGCGCCGAATTGTCCTACAGACTTCCAAATCCAAATACGAACATGCGCCAATGTTCAAAATCTCCATACGAAGCTATTGGAATCATCAAAATTCCATTTTGGGGTTGTTTCCTCAGAATCAACCCTTAGTCAGATTCTTCCAACTTAAAGCTTCTAAAATGAGAATTTCTCTTTCCAAATCCACTCGGAACATCCCGAATTTCAATTCTGACCATGCGTACATATCATAATACCTGAAGTGAACCTACTCATGGCCGCAAACCGCCGAACGACATGCTAGAGCTCAAAAAGACCGGTCGGGTGATTACATTCTCTCCCACTTAAACATACGTTCGTCCTCGAACGTGTTAAGAACTGCGCTGGAGTTGTCTGAAATCACTGTTTAACACCTCGGGCACCTACCCGTGCTACCACAACCCAGGTGAGCATAAGTTCAAGAAAATCTGAAGATTCTCCCTTTTATTTAGTCAAATTAGACTTGGAGCCAAATTACAACATCTGAAATTCTCTACTAGGTTTGTTCCCAACGTACGAACACCGTATTAATCATTTCACAAGGTACCAATACATGTTTGTATACTCTTACCAAATTCACACCATGCACCGTATTATTCACATGACCATAACAATATCCTCTAACAACAATAGTCGAAATCCCACGAATCTGATGCCCATAACACACCTCATAATGCATATAAGTCCCGTTTCAACTCCCACAATACTGCCACGATAGAAGAGATGTGTAGAAACTCATAACCACCTTCCGAATCACAATTCATGGAGTCTCTCCTCCCGACGAGAACCATTACCTCACTATGGACTAAATATCGATATTTACTCGTTAATGTGCCTTATATAAATCTGATCGCTCTATTCCCAGGTCCAATAATCTCGTCTCACCCAGTACAAGCTGCTCAAGAAATAAGCCACCTCAGACACTGCCAAAAGTCTCATATGATACCACAAGGTGCCAACCAGCTACAAACTCGAATGTGATACATAAGGAAACAAACTCTGGAAATAATTGCTCAACCCACGTACTAATTAAACAACTGAAAAGATGTTATGAACCTTCCTCGAAAAATGAGAAGCAAAATACACAAGAATAGATATGGGAAACTATACTCAACATCACACTGTTGCAGCGTGCAACCCGATCCACACATGATACCGTAGCAGCGTGCAACCTGATCCAATCAATACACCCATGGTAGCGTGCCACCCGATCCACACATAATAATTTATAAGAAAACGCTTACCGAGAAAAATGCTCATAACTACGAAATACTCGAATATCGACCACAAACACGCGAAGTGCATAATACAAATCCTGGGGAGACGGATAGCGCCATACGCTACGAAACTCAAGCACAACTACGGCTCTATAAATGACCTACATCTCGAGAGCCATCCTGCTCATATAGCACCACAAACTACACGGGATCTTGATACAAGTGTGAATAATCAAACCGCCTCACAACCTACACGCACAATAGAGTATTACATGAAATAGTTGACGACAAGTAACATCCAAGGCCCGAAGACTCCTCCATAAACAACCGCTATGCTGGAATGAACACATCCAGCATAATATAGAGCCTACATTCACATTTAGATCCATCCACGGACCTCAAGCCGATTTTGATCGTACCGCACTAGGCTAATAACCTTTCAAGGATCCACGGTAACCCTTTTTCCCATGACACGCAAGAACATTCGTCAAATCTAGAACAAACATGCTCAGTTCATCACCAAATGAATAGGACTCCTTTCAGGCCTAAATTCTCACATTAGAGGTACCACAATCTCATACTTGGTCTCAATTTTCAATCAATCAAGTGACTGCATGTCACACTTATACAATCTTCCAGTGGAATACACTCCCATGACCTTCCGCACCAGGTAACAAGTTTTTACATCCATACCACTGGCCACACTAATGTTGTAAAGTGAACCAAGAACTAGCAAATCCGTACACAAGGCCTGTTACCCATGACACCAATCTCAGGTGACTCTAAAGACAATACCAACTTACTCTAACATCTGAATCCTTCCCTGATCATCCGAGCTCATGACATTCTTGTCAACACCAAACTGCAACCTCGATCCTCAACTTTCAAACTCCATGCCGCCCACCGCACGAATCCTACCAATGCGCGAGAGCACAAGAATTCCTATCATAACTCCTAAACCAGTAATAGGATACACACTTCATCATATAGAAAACTTTCACTTAACTCATCTCAGGAGAACCATTGAAACACGTGACTAAATTCCCATAACCGCAAAAAATACAAACTCCAAGTAGTGAACTAAACCACCATAAACCTTACGGGATCCGTTTACACCTAACATGCCATAATACTCGAATTCTTCCAAATAAAATCAATTATGGAGGCCTCCAAGCCTCGCACGTACAGCCACAAAGCACATGTATATCTTAACATGCTGAAGGAACTGATTATTGACGCCATCATGCCAATTCAACCATTGCTAACCAATCTGACTTCTTCTAATTTACTATAGACTTGCCTTAGGAATAATAATAGCTCCATTAAAAATATAAAGAACTCAATCTGCACTCATCCTGAGTGACCCCATTTCACGAGACCACACTGTCCCAAAACCCACGAACAATCTCATGCCCTCCTTGTGCGTACATTCGCATCTTCAACTGGTACACCCATTCTAATAACTCTTCTATGAATCCGAAGTTATTTTCTCCCATTCCTCCAATCCTACACCGCAGACCGAAGATAACATAGAACACTCCAAGTCCCCTTTCATAATCCGCTACAAAGGCTCGATACTTAATCATACTACGGACTCGAAATCCTTAGGCACCGCACTTAAATTTTGAATCACTTAGGACCGTTGTTGAGAGTCACCCACTCTTACCTGGTCCCGAACATAATTAACTCCAAGGCTTTGCTAGCACATGAACTCCCTCTCAAAGAAGCACCCCGCTGAATCATCTTCCTTGTAACTCACCTCTACACGGAGCATAAATCCTGAATCTTGCGAAAGCCTGAACATGAATCGATAAAGCCAACTATAGCGCACCGTCCTCAAACCCTTCGCTCAAATTACCATTGATGTTATTTTTCCTAAGTCGTAATAACCTACAAAAATATGTCGATAACCAGAAATCTCACAAGCAGAACCATGCAATCCAATCGTAAGCGGTTGGGATCTCCCACTTAGCTTGAAGCTACCGCTGCATCCCTCTGGAACCCACCAAGATTCCTTATCCCCCATTGACGTAATCTTGCACAATAAACCCGCCAGATTTCTCGAAACCTCTCTGTTAAACACTTCATAAACACTCTAAATCACTAGCCACATGCACACATTCGACTTTTTACTGGATAGCCAATAGAATCCTTCGTAGAAGATCCGTCAACACCACTCAACCGCTAACCTTATCACATGAGATAACCCACTTGTGTAAACTCCATGCTGACATCATTCAACGACGTTGTGCTAGGGTATAATTATTGCGAAATCAGTAACCCATCTTGAGCTCGCGCTCATTTATCAGTTGTACAAGTTTGTCCACTCCTCACGGGAATCAACTAAAGGTGCAAAAATATATTCCAATCCCAAGTCATGTTGTAACCTTCTTCATATCAAGAAACTCCTTGCCACCGTATCCAACCCTAGCATAGCAGTCAACATTCCAAATTAAGTGTGGAGACCTAGTCACTATACACCGTGAATCCCAAATCACCCTAAACTTTTCTCAAGGCGTGTAGTCATCCTACCATAGAACTCATATGCTACTCTCCCACTTTGGTCAAACTCACTCCTTTAAGCAACTATTCGACTCCTGTTTCTCACACTTGGCCTTCTAGAAGTCTATCCACCGCAAGACACCTTCCACATGTCCTTCCTCATCCTTCGCTGCCCAGTTGTTTCCTTAAGTCAAAATCCATCTCTGTAGCACTTGAACCACTAGATTTCTAGCAATTTTAAATCCCTCCGAAGATCATCTTCCTCGAGCCGTCAACATTAGAAATACCCATTTAAATTCCGAAATTGCTACACTCCTCTATCTCTAACAACTGCTTCTCCGGCACCATCTCACACTACTCTGCCCTGAAGGAAAATTGATGAAGACCATGAAACCGAAAAACCTTAACGCGTTCAACAAGGACGACGACACCACATCACAGATGAAAATTCCACCACGCTCAAAAATACCAAGTCTCGTTACTCCATCCACCCAAACTTGAACATTTATAGTCCGATTGCCTTTCCTCCGCTGAAAATAAAATACCGAATCTCTGAACATGCACTTAGTAAACCTCCTTCCAAGTCATTCACTGCCTCGACGCATAGATAAGCATCCTACCATTACACCAACACTATGCAATAGCAATGCATGAATAGTCATAACAATCAACGCCAAATCTCAAAACCTTAGGTAATACTGAGCTGAAACGATAGAACGACCTTCCAAAAGGCGACGACAATAGCCCAAAGCAAACACGTAGGGACAAACTTCCTGCACCACATCCGTAGTACCATTTAAATTCCTCGATTCCTAATTTATAACAAGTTTTTCACGTCGCATAAGATTCAACATGAAAAAAATAAATGCATAAGCCTCAGAGGGATCAAACCGCACGGTGAGGAATTAATAAGGGATGTTCTCCTAACAGCCCTGTAGCCTCTCGAAGATAAGTACAGAAGTCTCCGTACTGATCTGCAAGACTCTACCAGACTTGCTCATGACTCGTGAGACCTAAGTGAACCTAGTACTCTGATACCATGTTGTCACGACCTAAAATCTGTTAAATGTCGTGATGGCGCCGGAAAACATTGTCAGGCAAGCCAATAATAAATACTTAACTATGTTCTCATATTATTATTTTAGAAATTTCATCTTTCCTTTAATTAAACAAAGGTTAAATTTACAGAATAAATAATAACAGTTTTACAATAATTTCAATACAGTGAAACCCATAGTCGACCCAAAACCCGGTGTCACAAGAACATGAGCATTTACTAGGAAGTAAAGTAAAATAAAATAACTGCCCGGAATACAAAATTTGGGGAGAAAAGAAAGTACAAGAACTATGAAGGAGACTCTGCTGGCTACGGGTCGTAATATGTAGTGCAGCTCACCTAAGTCTCTGCATGCGTACACGCCTCTGCTCTTACACGGACGCTAACCATAAATGCAGCTGCAAAAAGTGTGCAGCAAGAGCAGTATGAGTACATAAATCAACGTGTACCTAGTAAGTATCCCGCCTAACCTGGAAGAGGTAGTGACGATGGGTCGAATTCGATACTTACTAAGGGCAAACATTATGATAATATGAAATTCTACTTAAGCAGGATATACAACAGTAAGACTCAGAACAAGAAATAACTGAGCAAGTCTTCGTCATATTTAATAGACTAAATTACTTCCTTCTTTTAGAAATATATAATCACGCAAACAGTGAATTTATAGCAATTATAAAAGGAACTTCTAGTTCTGTTATCACACACAAATATCATAAAGGACGTTTGGCCCGATCAAACATAAATATAAACTGGGCACTGCCAAGGGTCGAACGGCGCGAACCATAGAGGTATCTATTTCCCCGCTCGCGAATCATACATGCGACGCGGTCAAATATAAATTTCAGGAATTACCCCGCTCGCGGATAATACATGTGATACGGTCAAATATAAATTTCAGGAATTACCTCACTCGCGGATCATACTTGCGACGTGGTCGCACGTAGATTTCTTAAGTTATTATAATATTCTTCCATTCTTTAAAAGCTACGAAATTTGAATGAAAATATTTAAGATCCCAATTTTTCCTTAATTTCAACTCCTTTCAAAACATTTAATAAGAAAAACCCAATCTTGCTCCTTCTCAAGGCAAACAATCAACATAAATCAATAACAATATCAACAAGGCATAATGTAAGCCTAAAACTACCCGAACATAGTGTCACGGCCCATTTTCCCCCTCTGAATGACGTCGTGACGGCACCTAATCGCTATGACTAGGTAAGCCTATCAACATTACAATAATCGATAATAAAGAGTAATAAGGAACATCTAAGCATCAGAAATGTCTATATAAAGGTAAAATGTCGCTCGGCATATACAAGTAAAACCAATTTGCCAATTATGCACAACATTTCCCAAAACCTGGAACCATGAGTCACAAGCTCTACGAAATCTATCTACAGTCTGCTATACAAAGAGTCTAAGAATGACAGGAGGGAAAGTAAACTAAAAGATAGAGGGGGATTCCGAGGATCTGATGAGGCGTGTAGATATACCTTGAAGTCTCTGGTGGCTACTGTTGCTGCACTAATACTATTGTACGTGGATCTGCACACGAAAACATGTGCAGGAAAGGCATGAGTACACCATAATGGTACCCAGTAAGTGCCAAGACTAACCTTGGTCGAGTAGTGACGAGGTCAGGTCAGAGCCCTACCAGTATAAATATAATGAAATAAGGCAGAAAGATATATATATATATATATAT